>JAJHUQ010000050.1:4985000-5010000 GCA_035773235.1 Eospalax fontanierii | reverse complement strand
ACCCAAAGCCTAACTTTAACCCTACCCTTAACCCTAACCCTAACCCTAAGCCTAACCCAAACGCAAACGCGAACTCTAACCCTAAACCAAAACCTAACCCTAACCCAAAACCTAAAACTAACCCTAAACCTAACCCTAAACCAAAACCAAACCCTAACTCTAACAGTAACCCTAAACCGAACCCTAACCCAAACCCTAACCCTAACCCTAACCCAAAATCTAAATCTAACCCTAACCCTAACCCAAAACGTAACCCTAACCCTCACCCAAACCGAAACACTACCTCTAAACCTAACCCTAAAACAAACCCAAACCCTAAACTTAACCCTAACCCAAACACTAACCCTAACCCTAACCCTAACGCTAACCCAAACCCTAACCATAAGCCAAACCCTAATCCTAAACCTAACCGTAACTCTAACCCTAACCCTAAACCAAACTCTAACCCTAAACCTAACCCTAGACCAAGCCCCAATGCGAAGCCTAACCCTAACCCTAATATAAACCAAAAACCTAACCCTACCTCTAACCCTAAACCTAAACCTAAACAAAACACAAACCCTAACACTTACACCAACCCTAAATCTGAACCTAACCCTAATCCTAACCCTAACCCTAACCCTAACCCTAACCCAAACCCTAACCTTAAAACTAACACTAAACCAAACCCTAACCCTAACCCTAACCCTAACCCTAACCAAAGCCCTAACCCTAACCCTAACCCTAAACCTAAACCTAAACCAAACCCAAACCCTAACCCAAACCCTAACTCTAACCCTAACCCAAACACTTACCCTAACCATAAACCTAACCCTAACCCAAACCTAATCCTAACCCTAACCCTAACCCTAACAGAAAATCTAACCCTAATCGGGACCCAAAACCTAACCCTATCCCTATCCCTAACCCTAACCCTAATCCTAACCCTAAACCTAAACCTACCCCTAACACGAACCCTAACCCTAAGTTAAACCTAACCATAATCCTAACCCTACACCTAAACCAAACCCAATCCTTAACATTATCCCTTACCCTAAACCTAAACCAAACCCTAAACCTAACCTTAACCCTAAATCTAACCCTGACCCAAACCCTAACCCTAACACTAAACCTAACAATAAACCAAACATAACACTAACCCTAACCCTAACCCTAACCTAACCCAAACACTAACCCTAACCCTAACCCTAAATCTAACCCTAACCTAAACCCTAACCCTAACCCTAACTCTAACACTAACCCTAACCCAAACCCTAATCCTAACCCTAACCCTAACCCTAATCCAAACCCTAACTCTAACCCTAACCGTAACCCAAACCTGAAACCTAACCCTAACCCAAATACAAACCCTAACCTTAACCCTAACCCTAACCCAAACCAAACCCTAACCCAAACCCAAACACTAACCCGAAACCGAACCCTAACCTTAACCCTAACCCAAAACCTAACCCTAACCCTCACCCAAACCCTAACACTACCACTAACCCTAACCATAAACCAAACCCAAACCCTAACCTTAACCCTAATCCAAACACTAACCCTAACCCTAACACTAACCCTAATCCAAACCCTAACCCTAATCCAAATCCTAACCCTAAACCTAACCCTAACCCTAACCCAAACCCTAACCCTAAACCTAAACCTAATCCAAACCCTAATGATAAACTTAACCCTAACCCTAACCCTAACCCTAAACATAACTCTAACCCTAACCCTAACCCTAAACCAAACCCAAACACTAACACTAACACTAACCCTAACACTAAACCTAACCCTAATCCTAACCCTAACCGTAACCGTAACCCTAACCCTAACCCAAACACTAACCTTAAACTTAACCCTTAACCAAACCCTAACCCTAAACCTAACTCTAACCCAAACCTAATCCTTAACCGTAATCTTAATCCTAACCCTAACCCTAAGGCTAACCCAAGCCCTAACCCTAACCTTAACCCTAACCCTATCCCTAACACAAACCAAACCCTAACACTAACCCTAACCATAAACCTAATCCAAACCCAAACCGTAACCCAAACCCTAACCCAAACCCTAACCCAAACACTTACCCTAACCCTAACCCTAACCCAAACCCTAACCTTAAACCTAACCCAAACCCAAACCCTAACCCAAACACTAACCCTAACCCTAACCCAAATCCTAACCCTAACCCTAAACCTAACAAAAACTCTAACCCTAACCCGAAGCCAAAACCTAACCCTAACCCTAACCCTAACCTAAACCTAACGCAAACTTAAACCCTAACCCTAACCCTAACCCTAACCCAAACCCTAACCGTAACGCTAAACCTAACACGAACCCTAACCCAAAGCAAATTCTAACCACAAACCTAACCCTACACCTAACCCAAATCCAAACCCTAACCCTAACCCAAACCCTAACCCTAATCGTAACTCTAGCCAAAACACGAACGCTAAACATAACCCAAAACCAAACCTTAACCCTAACTTTAACCCTAACCCTAACCCAAACACTAACACTAAACTTAACAATAAACCTAAACCAAATTCTAACCCTAACCCTAACCCAAACCCTAACCCTAACCCAAACCCAAACCCTTTCCCTAACCCTAACCCTAACACAAACACAAACCCTAACTCTAAACCTAACCGTAACCCAAAAATTAACCCTAACCCAAAACGTAACAGTAACCCTAACCCTAACCCTAAACCAAACAGAAACCCTAACACTAACCCTAACCCTAACTATAAAACTAACCCTAATCCTAACCCTAACCCTAACCCTAACTCTGAACCTAACCCTAACCCAAACGCTAACCTTAAATCTAACCCTAAACCAAACCCTAACCCTAACCCTAACCCTAACCCTAACCCTAACGAAAACCCTAAGCCGAAACCTAATCTTAACCCTAACCCATACACTAACCCTAATCCTAACCCTAACCCTAACCCAAACCCTAAACTTAACCCAAATCCTAACCCTAACACTAACACTAAACCTAACCGTTTCCCAAACCGTAACCCTAAACTTAAACCTGACCCTAACCCAAACACTAACCTTAACCCTAACCTTAAGCCTAACACAAACCCTACCCTTAAACCTAACCCTAAACCAAACCCTAACCCTAAACCTAACTCTAACCCAAACCATATACTTAACCGTAAACTTAATCCTAACCCTAACCCTAACCCTAACCCAAGCCCTAACCCTAACCCTAACGCTAACTCTAAACCTAACCCAAACCCAAACCCTAATCCAAACACTAACCCTAACCCTTACCCAAACACTTACCCTAACCATAATCCTAACCCTAACCCAAACCCTAATCCTAACCCTAACCCTAACCATAACACAAAATCTATCCCTAACCCGAACCCAAAACCTAACCCTAACCCTAACCCTAACCTAAACCTAACGTAAACCTAAAACCTAACCGTAACTCTAACCCTAACACCAGCCCTAACCCAAAAAAAACCCTAACTCAACCCCTAACCCTAACCCTAATCCAAACCCTAACCCTAAACTAACTCTAAAACGAACCCTAACCCAAAGCAAAACCTAACCATAAACCTAAACCTACACCTAAACCAAACCCAAGCCCTAACCCTAACCTTAACCCTAACCCTATCCCTAACACAAACCAAACCCTAACACTAACCCTAACCATAAACCTAATCCAAACCCAAACCGTAACCCAAACCCTAACCCAAACCCTAACCCAAACACTTACCCTAACCCTAACCCTAACCCAAACCCTAACCTTAAACCTAACCCAAACCCAAACCCTAACCCAAACTCTAACCCTAACCCTAACCCAAATCCTAATCCTAACCCTAACCCTAAACCTACCAAAAACTCTAACCCTAACCCGAAGCCAAAACCTAACCCTAACCCTAACCCTAACCTAAACCTAACGCAAACTTAAACCCTAACCCTAACCCTAACCCTAACCCAAACCCTAACCGTAACCCTAACCCTAACACGAACCCTAACCCAAAGCAAACTCTAACCACAAACCTAACCCTACACCTAACCCAAATCCAAACCCTAACCTAACCCAAACCCTAACCCTAACCCTAAACGTAACTCTAGCCAAAACACGAACGCTAAACATAACCCAAAACCAAACCTTAACCCTAAATTTAACCCTAACCGTAACCCAAACACTAACACTAAATCTAACAATAAACCTAAACCAAATTCTAACCCTAACCCTAACCCAAACCCTAACCCTAACCCAAACCCAAACCCTTTCCCTAACCCTAACCCTAACACAAACAAAAACCCTAACTCTAAACCTAACCGTAACCCAAAACCTAACCCTAACCCAAAATGTAACAGTAACCCTAACCCTAACCCTAAACCAAACAGAAACCCTAACACTAACACTAACCCTAACTATAAACCTAACCCTAATCCTAACCCTAACCCTAACCCTAACTCTGAACCTAACCCTAACCCAAACGCTAACCTTAAATCTAACCCTAAACCAAACCCTAACCCTAACCCTAACCCTAACCCTAACCCTAACGAAAACCCTAAGCCGAAACCTAATCTTAACCCTAACCCATACACTAACCCTAATCCTAACCCTAACCCTAACCCAAACCCTAAACTTAACCCAAATCCTAACCCTAACACTAACACTAAACCTAACCGTTTCCCAAACCGTAACCCTAAACTTAAACCTGACCCTAACCCAAACACGAACCTTAACCCTAACCTTAAGCCTAACCCAAACCCTACCCTTAAACTTAACCCTAAACCAAACCCTAACCCTAAACCTAACTCTAACCCAAACCATATACTTAACCGTAAACTTAATCCTAACCCTAACCCTAAAACTAACCCAAGCCCTAACCCTAACCCTAACGCTAACTCTAAACCTAACCCAAACCCAAACCCTAATCCAAACACTAAGCCTAACCCTAACCCAAACACTTACCCTAACCATAATCCTAACCCTAACCCAAACCCTAATCCTAACCCTAACCCTAACCATAACACAAACTCTATCCCTAACCCGAACCCAAAACCTAACCCTAACCCTAACCCTAACCTAAACCTAACGTAAACCTAAAACCTAACCGTAACTCTAACCCTAACACCAGCCCTAACCCAAAACAAACCCTAACTCAACCCCTAACCCTAACCCTAATCCAAACCCTAACCCTAAACCTAACTCTAATACGAACCCTAACCCAAAGCAAAACCTAACCATAAACCTAACCCTACACCTAAACCAAACCCAAACCCTAACCCTAACCCTTACCCTAAACCTAACCCAAACCCTAATCCTAACCCTAACCCTAACCCTAAATCTAACCCTAACCCAAACCCTGACCCTAACACTAAACCTAACCCTAAACCAAACCCAAACCCTAACTCTAACACTAACCCTAACCCTAACCCAAACCCTAACCCTAACCCTAACCCGAAATCTAACCCTAACCCAAACCCTAAACCTAACCCTAACCCTAACCCTGACCCTATCCCTGACCCTAACCCAAACCCTAAACATAACCCTAACCCAAACCCAAACCCTAACACTAAATCTAAACCTAAACCTAACCCAAACCCTAAACCTAACCCTTACCCTAAACCTAACCCAAAACCTAACCCTAACCCTAACCCTAACCCTAAATCTAACCCTAACCCAAACCCTGACCCTAACACTAAACCTAACCCTAAACCAAACCCAAACCCTAACTCTAACACTAACCCTAACCCTAACCCAAACCCCAACCCTAAACCTAACCCGAAATCTAACCGTAACCCAAACCCTAACCCTAACCCTACCTCTAACACTAACCCTAACCCAAACCCAACCCTAACACAAAACCTAACCCTGACCCTAACCCAAACCCTAAACCTAACCCTAACCCAAACACAAAGCCTAACCCTAAACTTAACCGTAACCCTAACCCTAACCCTAACCCAAACCAAAACCCTAAACCTAACCCTAACCCTAAACCAAACCTTAACCCTAACCCTAACCCTAAACCAAACCTTAACCCTAAACCTAACCCTAAACCTAACCCAAACACTAAACCTAACCCTAACCCTAACCCTAAACCTACCCCAAATCCTAAGCCTAACCCTACCCCAAGCCCTAACACTAACCCTAACCCTAACCCTAACCCATACCAAAACTCTAACACTAACCCTAACCCTAACCCACACCCTAACCCTAACCCTAACACTAACACTAACCCTACCCCAAACCAAACCCTAACCCTAACCCTTACCCTAACCCTAACCTAAACGCTAACCCTAATCCTAACCTTAACCCTAACCCAAACCAAATCCTAACCCTAACCCTAACCCTAATCCTAACCCTAACCCTAACCCAAACCCTAACCCTAACTCTAACACTAACCCAAACCCAAAGCCTAACCCTAAACTAAACCGTAACTCTAACCCAAAGCCTAAATCTAATCCTAAACCTAACCCTAAGCAAAACACGAACCCAAACCCTAACCCTAAACCAAACCCTAAACCAAACGCTAACGCTAAAACTAACTCTACCCCTAACATAAACCAAAAACCTAAACCTAACCCTAACCCTAAACCTAACCCTAATCCAAACCCTAACTCTAACCCTAACCGTAACCCAAACCCGAAACCTAACCCTAACCCAAATACAAACCCTAACCCTAACCCTAACCCTGACCCAAACCAAACCCTAACCCAAACCCAAACACTAATCCGAAACCGAACCCTAACCTTAACCCTAACCCAAAACCTAACCCTAACCCTCACCCAAACCCTAACACTACCACTAACCCTAACCATAAACGAAACCCAAACCCTAACCTTAACCCTAATCCAAACACTAAACCTAACCCTAACACTAACCCTAATCCAAACCCTAACCCTAACCCAAACCCTAACCCTAATCCTAACCCTAACCCTAACCCTAACCCTAACCCTAACCCAAACCCTAACCCTAAACCTAAACCTAATCCAAACCCTAATGAGAAACTTAACCCTAACCCTAACCCTAACCCAAAACATAACTCTAACCCTAACCCTAACCCTAAACCAAACCCAAACCCTAACACTAACACTAACCCTAACACTAAACCTAACCCTAATCCTAACCCTAAACGTAACCCTAACCCTAACCCTAACCCAAACACTAACCTTAAACTTAACCCTTAACCAAACCCTAACCCTAAACCTAACTCTAACCCAAACCTAATCCTTAACCGTAACCTTAATCCTAACCCTAACCCTAACGCTAACCCAAGCCCTAACCGTAACCCTAAACCTAACCTTAAACCTAACCCAAATTCAAACCCTAATCCAAACCCTAACCTAAATCCTAACCCTAACCCTAACCCTAACCAAACCAAACCCTAACCCTAACCCTAACCCTAACCCTAACACTAAACCTAACCCTAACCTACACCCTAACCCTAACTCTAACACTAACCCAAACCCAAAGCCTAATCCTAAACTAAACCGTAACCCTAAACCAAACCCTAGATCTAAACCTGAACCTAACCCTAACCAAAACACGAAACCAAACCCTAACCCTAACCCAAACCCTAACCAAACACTTACCCTAACCCTAACCCTAACCCAAAGCCTAACCTTAAACCTAACCCTAAATCAAACCCTAACCCTAAACCTAACTCTAACCCAAAACTATTCCTTAACCGTAACCTTAATCCTAACCCTAACGCTAACCCTAACCCAAGCCCTAACCCTAACCCTAAACCTAACCCTAAACCTAACCCAAACCGAAACCCTAACCCAAACCCTAACCTTAATCCTAACCCTAACCCTAACCCTAAACCTAACCAAACCAAACCCGAACCCTAACCTTAACAATAACCCTAAACCTAACCCTAACCCAAAACCTAACCCCAACCCTAACCCTAACCCAAATCCGAAACCTAACCCTAACCCAAATACGAACTCTAACCCTAACACTAACCCTAACCCAAACCAAACCCTAACCCTAACCCTAACCCAAAACAAACCCTAACCCAAACCCAAACACTAACCCTCAACCGAACCCTAACCTTAACCCTAACCCAAAACCTAACCCTAACCCTCACCCAAACCCTAACACTACCACTAACCGTAACCCTAAACCAAACCCATACCCTAACCTTAACCATAACCCAAACACTAACCCTAACTCTAACCCTAATCCAAACCCTAACCCTAACCCAAACCCTAACCCTAAACCTAACCAAATCCCTAACCCTAACCCTAACCCAAACCCTAACCATAAACCTAAACGTAACCCAAACCCTAAAGCTAAACCTAACCCTAAACCTAATCTTAACCCTTACCCTAACCCAAAACCTAACTCTAAACCTAACCCTAACCCTAAACCAAACCCAAACCCTAACACTAAAACTAACCCTAACAATAAACCGAACCCTAACCCTAACCCTAACCGTAACCCTAACCCTAACCCTAAGCCTAACCCAAACCCTACCCTTAAACCTAACCCTAAACCAAACCCTAACCCTAAACCTAACTCTAACCCAAACCTAATCCTTAACCGTAGGCTTAAACCTAAACCTAACCCTAACCCAAGCCCTAACCCGAACCCTAAACCTAACCTTAAACCTAAACCAAATCCAAACCCTAACCCAAACACTAACCGTAACCCTAACCCAAACACTTACCCTAACCATAAACCTAACCCTAACACAAACCCTAATCCTATCCCTAACCCTAAACCTAACAAAAACTCTAACCCTAACCCGAACCCAAAACCTAACCCTAACCCTAACCCTAACCCTGACCTAAACCTAACACAAACTTAAACCCTAACTCTAACCCTAACCCTAACCCTAACCCAAACCCTAACCGTAACCCTAACCCTAACACGAACCCTAACCCAAAGCAAACCCTAACCATAAAACTAACCCTACACCTAACCCAAATCCAAACCCTAAACCTAACCCTAACCCTAACCCAAAACCAAACCCTTTCCCTAACCCTAACCCTAACACAAACACAAACCCTAACTCTAAACCTAACCGTAACCCAAAACCTAACCCTAACCCAAAACGTAACAGTAACCCTTACCCTAACCCTAAACCAAACAGAAACCCTAACACTAACACTAACCCTAACTATAAACCTAACCCTAATCCTAACCCTAACCCTAACCCTAACACTAAACCTAACCCTAACCCAAATGCTAACCTTAAACCTAACCCTAAACCAAACGCTAACCCTAGCCCTAACCCTAACGAAAACCCTAAGCCGAACCCTAATCTTAACCCTAACCCATACACTAACCCTAATCCTAACCCTAACCCTAACCCAAACCCTAAACTTAACCCAAATCCTAACCCTAACACTAAACCTAAACCTAACTCTTTCCCAAACCCTAACCCTAACCCTAAACCTGACCCTAACCCAAACACTAACCTTAACCCTAACCCTAAGCCTAACCCAAATCATACCCTTAAACCTAACCCTAAACCAAACCCTAACCCTAAACCTAACTCTAACCCAAACCATATCCTTAACCGTAAACTTAATCCTAACCCTAACCCTAACCCTAACCCAAGCCCTAACCCTAACCCTAACGCTAACCCTAAACCTAACTCAAACCCAAACCCTAATCCAAACACTAACCCTAACCCTAACCCAAACACTTACCCTAACCATAATCCTAACCCTAACCCAAACCCTAATCCTAACCCTAACCCTAACCCTAACACAAACTCTAACCCTAACCCGAACCCAAAGCCTAACCCTAACCCTAACCCTAACCTAAACCTAACACAAACCTAAAACCTAACCGTAACTCTAACCCTAACACCAGCCCTAACCCAAAACAGACCCTAACTCAACCCCTAACCCTAACCCTAATCCAAACCCTAACCCTAAACCTACCCCTAAAACGAACCCTAACCCAAAGCAATACCTAACCATAAACCTAACCCTACACCTAACCCTAACACAAACCCTGACCCTAACACTAAACCTAACCCTAAACCAAACCCAAACCCTAACTCTAACACTAACCCTAACCCTAACCCTAACCCAAACCCTAACCCTAACCCTAACCCGAAATCTAACCCTAACCCAAACCCTAACCCTAACCCTAACTCTAACACTAACCCTAACCCAAACCAAACCCTAACCGTAACGATAACCCAAACACTAACCCTCACCCTAACCCAAACCCTAACTCTAAACCTCACCCTAACCCAAACCCTAATCCTAACCCTAACCCTAACCCTAACCCAAACCAAAACCCTAAACCTAACCCTAACCCTAAACCAAACCTTAACCCTAAACCTAACCCTAAACCTAACCCAAACACTAAACCTAACCCTAACCCTAACCCTAAACCTAACCCAAATCCTAAGCCTAACCCTAACCCAAGCCCTAACACTAACCCTAACCCTAACCCTAACCCATACCAAAACTCTAACACTAACCCTAACCCTAACCCACACCCTAACCCTAACCCTAACACTAACACTAACCCTAACCCAAACCAAACCCTAACCCTAACCCTTACCCTAACCCTAACCTAAACGCTAACCCTAATCCTAACCTTAACCCTAACCCAAACCAAATCCTAACCCTAACCCTAACCCTAATCCTAACCCTAACCCTAACCCAAACCCTAACCCTAACTCTAACACTAACCCAAACCCAAAGCCTAACCCTAAACTAAACCGTAACTCTAACCCAAAGCCTAAATCTAATCCTAAACCTAACCCTAAGCAAAACACGAACCCAAACCCTAACCCTAAACCAAACCCTAAACCAAACGCTAACGCTAAAACTAACTCTACCCCTAACATAAACCAAAAACCTAAACCTAACCCTAACCCTAAACCTAACCCTAATCCAAACCCTAACTCTAACCCTAACCGTAACCCAAATCCGAAACCTAACCCTAACCCAAATACAAACCCTAACCCTAACCCTAACCCTGACCCAAACCAAACCCTAACCCAAACCCAAACACTAACCCGAAACCGAACCCTTACCTTAACCCTAACCCAAAACCTAACCCTAACCCTCACCCAAACCCTAACACTACCACTAACCCTAACCATAAACGAAACCCAAACCCTAACCTTAACCCTAATCCAAACACGAAACCTAACCCTAACACTAACCCTAATCCAAACCCTAACCCTAACCCAAACCCTAACCCTAAACCTAACCCTAACCCTAACCCTAACCCTAACCCTAACCCAAACCCTAACCCTAAACCTAAACCTAATCCAAACCCTAATGATAAACTTAACCCTAACCCTAACCCTAACCCAAAACATAACTCTAACCCTAACCCTAACCCTAAACCAAACCCAAACCCTAACACGAACTCTAACCCTAACACTAAACCTAACCCTAATCCTAACCCTAAACGTAACCCTAACCCTAACCCTAACCCAAACACTAACCTTAAACTTAACCCTTAACCAAACCCTAACCCTAAACCTAACTCTAACCCAAACCTAATCCTTAACCTTAACCTTAATCCTAACCCTAAACCTAACGCTAACCCAAGCCCTAACCGTAACCCTAAACCTAACCTTAAACCTAACGCAAATTCAAACCCTAAACCAAACCCTAACCTAAATCCTAACCCTAACCCTAACCCTAACCAAACCAAACCCTAACCCTAACCCTAACCCTAACACTAAACCTAACCCTAACCCACACCCTAACCCTAACTCTAACACTAACCCAAACCCAAAGCCTAATCCTAAACTAAACCGTAACCCTAAACCAAACCCTAAATCTAAACCTAAACCTAACCCGAACCAAAACACGAAACCAAAGCCTAACCCTAACCCAAACCCTAACCAAACACTTACCCTAACCCTAACCCTAACCCAAAGCCTAACCTTAAACCTAACCCTAAATCAAACCCTAACCCTAAACCTAACTCTAACCCAAACCTATTCCTTAACCGTAACCTTAATCCTAACCTTAACCCTAACCCTAACCCAAGCCCTAACCCTAACCCTAAACCTAACCCTAAACCTAACCCAAACCCAAACCCTAACCCAAACCCCAACCCTAATCCTAACCCCAACCCCAACCCCAAACCCAACCAAACCAAACCCGAACCCTAACCTTAACAATAACCCTAAACCTAACCCTAACCCAAAACCTAACCCCAACCCTAACCCTAACCCAAATCCGAAACCTAACCCTAACCCAAATACGAACCCTAACCCTAACACTAACCCTAACCCAAACCAAACCCTAACCCTAACCCTAACCCAAAACAAACCCTAACCCAAACCCAAACACTAACCCTCAACCGAACCCTAACCTTAACCCTAACCCAAAACCTAACCCTAACCCTCACCCAAACCCTAACACTACCACTAACCGTAACCCTAAACCAAACCCATACCCTAACCTTAACCATAACCCAAACACTAACCCTAACTCTAACCCTAATCCAAACCCTAACCCTAACCCAAACCCTAACCCTAAACCTAACCAAATCCCTAACCCTAACCCTAACCCACACCCTAACCATAAACCTAAACGTAACCCAAACCCTAAAGCTAAACCTAACCCTAAACCTAATCTTAACCCTTACCCTAACCCAAAACCTAACTCTAACCCTAACCCTAACCCTAAACCAAACCCAAACCCTAACACTAAAACTAACCCTAACACTAAACCGAACCCTAACCCTAACCCTAACCGTAACCCTAACCCTAACCCTAAGCCTAACCCAAACCCTACCCTTAAACCTAACCCTAAACCAAACCCTAACCCTAAACCTAACTCTAACCCAAACCTAATCCTTAACCGTAGCCTTAAACCTAAACCTAACCCTAACCCAAGCCCTAACCCGAACCCTAAACCTAACCTTAAACCTAAACCAAATCCAAACCCTAACCCAAACACTAACCGTAACCCTAACCCAAACACTTACCCTAACCATAAACCTAACCCTAACACAAACCCTAATCCTAACCCTAACCCTAAACCTAACAAAAACTCTAACCCTAACCCGAACCCAAAACCTAACCCTAACCCTAACCCTAACCCTGACCTAAACCTAACGCAAACTTAAACCCTAACCGTAACCCTAACCCTAACCCTAACCCAAACCTTAACCGTAACCCTAACCCTAACACGAACCCTAACCCAAAGCAAACCCTAACCATAAAACTAACCCTACACCTAACCCAAATCCAAACCCTAACCCTAACCCTAACCCTAACCCAAAACCAAACCCTTTCCCTAACCCTAACCCTAACACAAACACAAACCCTAACTCTAAACCTAACCGTAACCCAAAACCTAACCCTAACCCAAAACGTAACAGTAACCCTAACCCTAACCCTAAACCAAACAGAAACCCTAACACTAACACTAACCCTAACTATAAACCTAACCCGAATCCTAACCCTAACCCTAATCCTAACTCTAAACCTAACCCTAACCCAAATGCTAACCTTAAACCTAATCTTAAACCAAACGCTAACCCTAGCCCTAACCCTAACGAAAACCCTAAGCCGAACCCTAATCTTAACCCTAACCCATACACTAACCCTAATCCTAACCCTAACCCTAACCCAAACCCTAAACTTAACCCAAATCCTAACCCTAACACTAAACCTAAACCTAACTCTTTCCCAAACCCTAACCCTAACCCTAAACCTGACCCTAACCCAAACACTAACCTTAACCCTAACCCTAAGCCTAATCCAAATCATACCCTTAAACCTAACCCTAAACCAAACCCTAACCCTAAACCTAACTCTAACCCAAACCACATCCTTAACCGTAAACTTAATCCTAACCCTAACCCTAACCCTAACCCAAGCCCTAACCCTAACCCTAACGCTAACCCTAAACCTAACTCAAACCCAAACCCTAATCCAAACACTAACCCTAACCCTAACCCAAACACTTACCCTAACCATAATCCTAACCCTAACCCAAACCCTAATCCTAACCCTAACCCTAACCCTAACACAAACTCTAACCCTAACCCGAACCCAAAACCTAACCCTAACCCTAACCCTAACCTAAACCTAACACAAACCTAAAACCTAACCGTAACTCTAACCCTAACACCAGCCCTAACCCAAAACAAACCCTAACTCAACCCCTAACCCTAACCCTAATCCAAACCCTAACCCTAAACCCACCCCCAAAACGAACCCCAACCCAAAGCAAAACCCAACCAAAAACCCAACCCCACACCCAACCCCAACACAAACCCTGACCCTAACACTAAACCTAACCCTAAACCAAACCCAAACCCTAACTCTAACACTAACCCTAACCCTAACCCAAACCCTAACCCTAACCCTAACCCGAAATCTAACCCTAACCCAAACCCTAACCCTAACCCTAACTCTAACACTAACCCTAACCCAAACCAAACCCTAACCGTAATGATAACCCAAACACTAACCCTCACCCTAACCCAAACCCTAACTCTAAACCTCACCCTAACCCAAACCCTAATCCTAACCCTAACCCTAACCCTAACCCAAAACCTAACTCTAACCCTCACCCTAACCCAAACCCTAACCCTAACCCTAACTCAAACCCTAACCCTAACCCTAACCCAAATCCTAACACTAAACCTAAACCAAACCTTAACCCTAACCGTAACCCTAAACCTAACCCTAAGCCTAACCCAAACCCTACCCTTAAACCTAACCCTAAACCAAAATCTAACCCTAAACCTAACTCTAACCCAAACCTAATCCTTAACCGGAAACTTCATCCTAACCCTAACCCTAACCCTAACCCAAGACCTAACCATAACCCTAAACCTAACCCTAAACCTAACCCTAACCTTAACCATAACCCTAACCCTAACCCTAACCCTAACCCAGACCAAACCCTAACCCTAACCCTAACACTAACGTTATCCCTAACCCAAACCAAACCCTAACCATAACCCTAACCCTAACCGTAAGCCATACCCAATCCCAAACACTAACCCTAACCCTAACCCACACCCTAACGCTAACCCTAACACTAACCCTAACCCTAACCAAACCAAACCCTAACCTTAACTTTTACCCTAAACCTAACCAAAACGCTAAACCTAATCCTAACCCTAACCCTAAACCTAACCCAAACCAAACCCTAACCCTAACCCTAACCCTAACCCTAACCCAAACCCTAACCCTAACTCTAACACTAAGCCAAACCCAAAGCCTAACCTTAAAATAAACCGTAACCCTATCCCAAAGCCTAAATCTAACCCTAAACCTAACCCTAAGCAAAACTCGAACACAAACCCTAACCCTAAACCAAACCCTAACCCAAACCCTAACGATAAAACTAACTCTACCCCTAACATAAACCAAAAACCTAACCCTAACCCTAACCCTAAACCTAACCCTAACCCTAACCCTAATCCAAACCCTAACTCTAACCCTAACCCTAACCAAAAACCGAAACCTAACCCTAACCCAAATACAAACCCTAACCCTAACCCTAACCCTAACCCAAACCAAACCTTAACCCAAACCCAAACACTAACCCTCACCCGAACCCTAACCTTAACCCTAACCCAAAACCTAACCCTAACCCTCACCCAAACCCTAACACTACAACTAACCCTAACTCTAAACCAAACCCAAACCCTAACCTTAACCCTAATCCAAACACTAACCCTAAACCTAACCCTAACCCTAACCTAACCCTAACCCTAACCCTAACCCTAACCCTAACCCTAACCCAAACCCAACACTAAACCTAAACCTAACCAAAACCCTAATGCTAAACCTAACCCTAACCCTAACCCTAACCCTAACCCAAAACCTAACTCTAACCCTAACCCTAACCCTAAACCAAACCCAAACCCTAACACTAACACTAACCCTAGCACTAAACCTAACCCTAATCCTAACCCTAACCGTAACCCTAACCCTAACCCTAACCCAAACCCTAACCTTAAACTTAACCCTAAACCAATCCCTAACCCTAAACCTAACTCTAACCCAAACCTATTTCTTAACCGTAACCTTAATCCTAACCCTAACCCTCAGGCTAACCCAAGCCCTAACCCTAAAATTAACCCTAACCCTATCCCTAACACAAACCAAATCCTAACCCTAACCCTAACCATAAACCTAACCCAAACCCAAAACCTAACCCAAACCCTAACCCAAACCCTAACCCAAAAACTTACCCTAACCCTAACCCTAACCCAAACCCTAACCCTAACCTAACCCTAAACCAAACACTAACCCTAAACCTAACTCTAACCCAAACCTATTCCTTAACCATAACCTTAATCCTAACCCTAACCCTAACCCTAACCCAAGCCCTAACCCTAACCCTAAACCTAACCCTAAACCTAACCCAAACCCAAACCCTAACCCAAACCCTAACTCTAATCCTAACCCAGACCCTAACAATAACCCTAAGCCAAACCCTAATTCTAACCCTAACCCTAACCCAAACCCGAAACCTAACCCTAACCCAAATACAAACCCTAACCCTAACCCTAACACTGACCCACACCAAACCCTAACCCTAACCCTAACGCTAACCCTAACTCTATCCCAAACCCAAACACTAACGCGAACCCGAACTCTAACCTTCACCCTAACCCAAAACCTAAGCTTAACCCTCACACAAACCCTAACACCACCACTAACCCTAAACCTAAACCAAACCCAAACCCTAAACTTAACTCTAAACCAAACACTAACCCTAACCCTAACCCTTATCCAAACCCTAACCCTAACCCAAACCCTAACCCTAAACATAACCCTAACCCTAACCCTAACCCAAACCCTAAACCTAACCCTAACCCTAACCCTAACCCAAACCCTAACCCTAAACCTAAACCTAACCCAAAACCTAATGCTAAACCTAACCCCAACCCTAACCCTAACCCTAAACCTAAACCAAACCCAAACCCTAACACTAACACTAACCCAAATCCTAACCCCAAACCTACACCAAACCAAACCCTAACCCTATCCCTAACCCTAACCCTAACCCTAACACTAACCCTAACCCTAAACCTAACCCTAACCCTAACACTATCCCTAACACAAACCAAACCATAACCGTAACCCTAACCCTAACCCTAACCCAAACCAAACCCTAACCCTAACCCTAACGCTAACCCTAACCCTAACCCAAACACAAACACTAACCCGAAAACTAACCCTATCCCTAAACCAAAACCTAACCCTAACTCTAACCCTAACCCTAACCCAAACCCGAACCCTAACCCAAACCCTAACTCTAAAGCTAACGCTAACCCAAACCGTGAACCTAACCCTGACCCAAACCCTAAAATTAACCCAAAACCAAACCCAAAACCTATCCCTAAACCGAAACCTAACTCTAACCCTAACCCTAACCCAAGCCCTAACCCTAACCCTAAACCTAACCCTAAACCTAACCCAAACCCATACCCTAACCCAAACCCTAACCCTAACCCTAACACAAAACCTAACCCTAAACCTAAGCCTAACCCCTAAGCCCTAACCCGGTCCCTAAACCAAACCCTAACCCTAACACTAACCTTAACCCAACACTAACCCTAACCAAACCAAACCAAACCCTAACACTAACCCTAACCCTAACGCTAACCCACACCCTAACACTAACCCTAACCCTAACCCTAAACCAAACCCAAACCCTAACACTAACACTAAAACTAATCCTAACCCTAAACCTAAACTAAACCAAATCCTAACCCTAACCCTAACCGTAACCCTAACCCAAACCCAAACCCAAACCCTAACCCTAACCCTAAACCTAACCCAAACCCAAACCCTAACACTAACCCTAACCCAAACCCTAACACTAACCCTCACCCTAACCCACATCCTAACCCAAACCCTAACCCTAACATTAACCCTAACCCAAACCAAACCCTAACACTAACCCTCACCCTAACCCACATCCTAACCCTAACCCTAATGCTAACATTAACCCTAACCCAAACCAAACCCTAACACTAACCCTAACCCCAACCCTAACCCAAACGATAACCCTAATCCTAAACCTAACCCTAACCCTAACCCTAATGCTAAACCTAACCCTAACCCCTAACCCTAATCCTTACCCTAAACCAAACCCAACCCCTACCCTAAACCTAACCCTAACCCAAACACTAAGCCTAACCCTACCCTAAACCTAACCCTAACCGAAACCCTAACCCTAACCCTAACCCTAACCCAAACCCTAACCCTAAACCTAAACCTAACCCAAACCCTAATGCTAAACCTAACCCTAACCCTAACCCTAAACCAAACCCAAACCCTAACACTAACACTAACCCAAATCCTAAACCTAAACCTAAACCAAACCGAAATCCTAACCCTAACCCTAACCGTAAACCTAACCCAAACCCAAATCCTAACCCTAAACTGAAACCTAACCCGAACACAAACCCCAACCCTAACACTAACCCTAACCCTAAACCTAACCCTAACACTATGCCTAACACAAACCAAACCATAACCGTAACCGTAACCCTAACCCTAACCCAAACCAAACCCTAACCCTAACCCTAACGCTAAGCCTAACCCTAACCCTAACCCAAACCCAAACACTATCCCGAAAACTAACCCTATCCCTAAACCAAAACCTAACCCTAACTCTAACCCTAACCTTAACCCAAACCCGAACCCTAACCCAAACCCTAACTCTAAAGCTAAAGCTAACCCAAACACTAAAACTAACCCTGACCCAAACCCTAAAACTAATCCAATCCCAAACCCAAAATCTATCCCTAAACCGAAACCTAACAGTAACCCTAACCTTAACCCAAACCCTAACCCTAACCCAAACCAAACCCTAACCCTAACCCTTACACTAACCCTAACCTAAACGCTCACCCTAATCGTAACCTTAACCCTAACCCAAACCAAACTCTAACCCTAACCCTAACCCTAATCCTAACCCTAACCCTAACCCAAAGCCTAACCCTAACTCTAACACTAACCCAAACTCAAAGCCTAACCCTAAACTAAACCGTAACCCTAACCCAAAGCCTAAATCTAACCCTAAACCTAACCCTAAGCAAAAGACGAACCCAAACCCTAACCTTAAACCAAACCCTAAACCAAACGCTAACGCTAAAACTAACTGTACCCCTAACATAAACCAAAAACCTAAACCTAACCCTAACCCTAACCCTAACCCTAACCCTAATCCAAAACCTAACTCTAACCCTAACCGTAACCCAAACCCGAAACCTAACCCTAACCCAAATACAAACCCTAACCGTAACCCTAACCGTGACCCAAACCAAACCCAAACCCAAACCCAAACACTAACCCGAAACCGAACCCTAACCTTACCCTAACCCAAAACCTAACCCTAACCCTCACCCAAACCCTAACACTACCACTAACCCTAACCATAAACCAAACCCAAACCCTAACCTTAACCCTAATCCAAACACTAACCCTAACCCTAACACTAACCCTAATCCAAACCCTAACCCTAACACAAACCCTAACCCTAAACCTAACCCTAACCCTAACCCTAACCCTAACCCTAACCCTAACCCAAACCCTAACCCTAAACCTAAACCTAATCCAAATCCTAATGATAAACTTAACCCTAACCCTAACCCTAACCCTAAACCTAACCCTTACCCAAAACATAACTCTAACCCTAACCCTAACCCTAAACCAAACCCAAACCCTAACACTAACACTAACCCTAATTCTAACCCTAACCGTAACCCTAAACCTAACCCTAACCCTAAACCCTACCCTTAAACCTAACCCTAAACCAAACCCTAACCCTAAACCTAACTCTAACCCAAACCTAATCCTTAACCGTAACCTTAATCCTAACCCTAACCCTAACCCAAGCCCTAACCCGAACCCTAAACCTAACCCTAAACCTAACCCTAAACCTAACCCAAACCCAAACCCTAACCCAAACACTAACCCTAACCCTAACCCAAACACTTACCCTAACCATAATCCTAACCCTCACCCAAACCCTAATCCTAACCCTAACCCTAAACCTAACAAAAACTCTAATCCTAACCTGAACCCAAAACCTAACCCTCACCCTAACCCTAACCTAAACCTAATGCAAACTTAAACCCTACCCCTAACCCAAACCCTAACACTAACACTAACCCTAGCACTAAACCTAACTCTTATCCTAACCCTAACCGTAACCCTAACCCTAACCCTAACCCAAACCCTAATTCTAACCCTAACCCTAACCCAAACCCGAAACCTAACCCTGACCCAAATACAAACCCTAACCCTAACCCTAACAATGACCCAAACCAAACCCTAACGCTAACCCTAACGCTAACCCTAACCCTGTCCCAAACCCAAACACTAACACGAACCCGAACTCTAACCTTTACCCTAACCCAAAACCTAACCCTAACCCTCACCAAACCCTAACACTACCACTAACCCTAACCCTAAACCAAACCCAAACCCTAAACTTAACCCTAATCCAAACACTAACCCTAACCCTAACACTAACCCTAATCAAAACCCTAACCCTAACACAAAACCTAACCCTAAACCTAACCCTAACCCTAACCCTAACCCTAACCCTAACCCTAACCCTAACCCAAACCCTAACCCTAAACCTAAACCTAATCCAAATCCTAATGATAAACTTAACCCTAACCCTAACCCTAACCCTAACCCTAACCCAAAACATAACTCTAACCCTAACCCTAACCCTAACCCTAAACCAAACCCAAACCCTAACACTAACACTAACCCTAATTCTAACCCTAACCCTAACCCTAACCCTAAACCCTACCCTTAAACCTAACCCTAAACCAAACCCTAACCCTAAACCTAACTCTAACCCAAACCTAATCCTTAACCGTAACCTTAATCCTAACCCTAACCCTAACCCAAGCCCTAACCCGAACCCTAAACCTAACCCTAAACCTAACCCAAACCCAAACCCTAACCCAAACACTAACCCTAACCCTAACCCAAACACTTACCCTAACCATAATCCTAACCCTAACCCAAACCCTAATCCTAACCCTAAGCCTAAACCTAACAAAAACTCTAATCCTAACCCGAACCCAAAACCTAGCCCTCACCCTAACCCTAACCTAAACCTAACGCAAACTTAAACACTACCCCTAACCCAAACCCTAACACTAACACTAACCCTAGCACTAAACCTAACCCTTATCCTAACCCTAACCGTAACCCTAACCCTAACCCTAACCCAAACCCTAATTCTAACCCTAACCCTAACCCAAACCCGAAACCTAACCCTGACCCAAATACAAACCCTAACCCTAACCCTAACAATGACCCAAACCAAACCCTAACCCTAACCCTAACGCTAACCCTAACCCTGTCCCAAACCCAAACACTAACACGAACCCGAACTCTAACCTTTACCCTAACCCAAAACCTAACCCTAACCCTCACCAAACCCTAACACTACCACTAACCCTAACCCTAAACCAAACCCAAACCCTAAACTTAACCCTAACCCAAACACTAACCCTAACCCTAACACTAATCCAAACCCTAACCCTAACCCAAACCCTAACCCTAAACCTAATCCTAACCCTAACCCTAACCGAAACCCTAACTCTAACCCTAACCCTAACCCAAACCCTAACCCTAAACCTAAACCTAACCCAAACCCTAATGCTAAACCTAACCATAACCCTAAACTAACCCTAATCCTAACCCTAACCCTAAACCAAACCCAAACCCTAACACTAACACTAACCCAAATCCTAACCCTAAACCTAAACCAAACCGAAATCCTAACCCTAACCCTAACCGTAAACCTAACCCAAACCCAAACCCTAACCCTAAACTGAAACCTAACCCGAACCCAAACCCCAACCCTAACACTAACCCTAACCCTAAACCTAACCCTAACCCTAACACTATCCCTAACACAAACCAAACCATAACCGTAACCCTAACCCTAACCCTAACCCTAACCCAAACCCAAACACTAACCCGAAAACTAACCCTATCCCTAAACCAAAAACTAACCCTAACTCTAACCCTAACCCTAACCCAAACCCGAACCCTAACCCAAACCCTAACTCTAAAGCTAACGCTAACTCAAACCCTAAACCTAACCCTGACCCAAACCCTAAAACTAACCCAAACACAAACCCAAAATCTATCACTAAACCGAAACCTAACAGTAACCCTAACATTAACCCAAACACTAACCATAACCCTAACACAAAACCTAACCCTAAACCTAAGCCAAACCCCTAAGCCCTAACCCTAACCCTTTCCCTAAACCAAACACTAACACTAACACTAACCTTAACCCAACACTAACCCTAACCAAACCAAACCAAACCCTAAACCTAACCCTAACCCTAACGCTAACCCAAACCCTAACACTAACCCTAACCCTAACCCTAAACCAAACCCAAACCCTAACACTAACACTAAAACTAATCCTAACCCTAAACCTAAACTAAACCGAAATCCTAACCCAATCCCTAACCGTAACCCTAACCCAAACCCAAACCCTAACCCTAAACTGAAACCTAACCCTAACGCAAAACCTAACCCTAACCCTAACCCAAACCAAACCGTAATTCTAAACCTAAATCTAACCCTAACCCAAACCCTAACCCTAACCCTAACCCTAACCCTAACCCAAACCCTAAACCTAACACTAAACCTAACGCTAACCCAAACCCTAACCCTAACCCTAACCCTAACCCAAACTCTAACCCTAACCCTAACACTAACCCTAAACCAAACCCTAACCCAAAATATAACCTTAACCCTAACCCTAAACCTAAACCTAAACCTAACGCAAACCCAAACCCTAACCGTAACCCTAACCGTAAAACCAGCCCTAACCCAAACCAAAACCTAACCCAAACCCTAACCCTAACCGTAACCCAAACCCTAACCCTAACCCTAAAACTAACCCAAACCCAAACCCTAACACTAACCCTAACCCTAACCCAAACCAAACCCTAACCCTAATCCTAACCCTAACCCAAACCCAAACCCTAAAACTAACCCTAACCCTAACACACATCCTAACCCTAACCCTAAGCCTAACATTAACCCTAACCCAAACCAAACCCTAACACTAACTCCAACCCCAACCCTAACCCAAACGATAACCCTAATCCTAAACCTAACCCTAACCCTAAACCTACTACTAACCCTAACCCAAACCAAACCCTAACACTAACCCTAACCCTAAAGCAAACCCAAACTCTAACACTAACACTAATCCTAACCCACACCATAACCCAAACCCTAACCCTAATACTAACCATAACCCAAACCAAACCGAAACACTAACCCTAACCCTAACCCTAACCCTAACCGAAACCCTAACCCTAACCCTAACCCTAACCCTAACCCAAACTCTAACCCTAAACCTAACACTAAACCTAAACCTAACCCTAACCCTAACCGTAACCCTAACCCTAACCCTAAGCCTAACCCAAACCCTACCCTTAAACCTAACCCTAAACCAAAATCTAACCCTAACCCTAACTCAAACCCTAACCCTAACCCTAATCCTAACCCTAACCCTAACCCAAAACCTAACCCTAACTCTAACACTAAGCCAAACCCAAAGCCTAACCCTAAACTAAACCGTAACCCTATCCCAAAGCCTAAATCTAACCCTAAACCTAACCCTAAGCAAAACACGAACCCAAAACCTAACCCTAAACCAAACCCTAACCCAAACCCTAACGATAAAACTAACTCTACCCCTAACAAAAACCAAAAACCTAACCCTAACCCTAACCCTAACCCTAACCCTAACCCTAATCCAAACCCTAACTCTAACCCTAACCCTAACCCAAAACCGAAACCTAACCCTAACCCAAATACAAACCCTAACCCTAACCCTAACCCAAAACAAACCCTAACCCAAACCCAAACACTAACCCTCACCCGAACCCTAACCTTAACCCTAACCCAAAACCTAACCCTAAACTTCACCCAAACCCTAACACTACAACTAACCCTAACCCTAAACCAAACCCAAACCCTAACCTTAACCCTAATCCAAACACTAACCCTGACCCTAACCCTAACCCTAATCCAAACCCTAACCCTAACCCAAACCCTAACCCTAAAACTAACCCTAACCCTAACCCTAAACCTAACCCTAACCCAAAACCTAACCCTAAACCTAAACCTAACCCAAACCCTAATGCTAAACCTAACCCTAACCCTACCCCTAACCCTAACCCAAAACCTAACTCTAACCCTAACAAAACCGTAAACCAAACCCAATCCCTAACACTAACACTAACCCTAGCACTAAACCTAACCCTAATCCTAACCCTAACAGTAAGGCTAACCCTAACCCTAACCCAAACCCTAACCTTAAACTTAACCCTAAACCAATCCCTAACCCTAAACCTAAATCTAACCCAGAACTATTCCTTAACCATAACCTTAATCCTAACCCTAACCCTAAGGCTAACCCAAGCCCTAACCCTAAACTTAACCCTAACCCTATCCCTAACACAAACCAAACCCTAACCCAAACCCTAACCATAAACCTAACGCAAACCCAAACCCTAACCCAAACCCTAACCCAAAAACTTACCCTAACCCTAACCCTAACCCAAACCCTAACCTTAAACCTAACCCTAAACCAAACACTAACCCTAACCCTAACTCTAACCCAAACCTATTCCTTAACCATAACCTTATTCCTAACCCTAACCCTAACCCTAACCCAAGCCCTAACCCTAACCCTAAACCTAACCCTAAACCTATCCTAAACCCAAACCCTAACCCAAACCCGAACTCTAATCCTAACCCTAACCCTAACCCTAATCCAAACCAAACCCTAAATCTAACCCTAACCAAAACACGAACCAAAACCCTAACCCTAAACCAAACCCTAACCCAAACCTTAACGCTAAACCTTACTCTGACCTTAACATAAACCAAAAACCTAACCCTAACCCTAAAACTAACCCAAACCCTAACCCTAACCCTAACCCAAACCCTAATTCTAACCCTAACCCTAACCCAAACCCGAAACCTAACCCTAAACCAAATACAAACCCTAACCCTAACCCTAACCCTGACCCAAACCAAACCCTAACCCT
>JAJHUQ010000050.1:4970000-4980000 GCA_035773235.1 Eospalax fontanierii | reverse complement strand
TCTAACCCTAACCGTAACCCAAACCCGAAACCTAACCCTAACCGGAATACAAACCCTAACCCTCACCCCAACCCTGACCCAAACCAAACCCTAACCCAAACGCAAACACTAACCCGAAACCGAACCCTAACCTTAACCCTAACTCAAAACCTAACCCTAACCCTCACCCAAACCCTAACACTACCACTAACCCTAACCAAAAACCAAACCCAACCCCTAACCTTAACCCTAATCCAAACACTAACCCTAACCCTAACACTAACCTTAATCCAAACACTAACCCTAACCCAAACCCTAACCCTAAACCTAACCCTAACCCTAACCCTAAACCTAAACCTAACCCAAACCCAAACACTAACCCGAAACCGAACCCTAACCTTAACCCTAACCCAAAACCTAACCCTAACCCTCACCCAAACCCTAACACTACCACTAACCCTAACCAAAAACCAAACCCAAACCCTAACCTTAACCCTAATCCAAACACTAACACTAACCCTAACACTAACCCTAATCCAAACACTAACCCTAACCCAAACCCTAACCTAAACCTAACCCTAACCCTAACCCTAACCCTAACCCTAACCCATACCCTAACCCTAAACCTAAACCTAATCCAAACCCTAATGATAAACTTAACCCTAACGCTAACCCTAACCCTAACCTAAAACATAACTCTAACCCTAACCCTAACCCTAAACCAAACCCAAACCCTAACACTAACACTAACCCTAACACTAAACCTAACTGTAATCCTAACCCTAACCGTAACCCTAACCCTAACCCTAACCCAAACACTAACCTTAAACTTAACCCTTAACCAAACCCTAACCCTAAACCTAACTCTAACCCAAACCTAATCCTTAACCGTAACCTTAATCCTAACCCTAACCCTAAGGCTAACCAAAGCTCTAACCCTAACCTTAACCCTAAACCTATCCCTAACACAAACCAAACACTAACACTAACCCAAACCATAAACCTAACCCAAACCCAATCCGTAACCCAAACCCTAACCCAAACCCTAACCCAAACACTTACCCTAACCCTAACCCTAACCCAAACCCTAACCTTAAACCTAACCGTAAACCAAACCCTAACCCTAAACCTAACTTTAACACAAACCTATTCCTTAACCGTAACCTTAATCCTAACCCTAACCATTACGCTAACCCAAGCCCTAACCGTAACCATAAACCTAACCTTAAACCTAACCCAAACCCAAACCCTAACCCAAACCCTAACCTTAATCCTAACCCTAACCCTAACCCTAACCAAACCAAACCCTAACCCTAACCCTAACACTAACACTAAACCTAACCCTAACCCACACCCTAACCCTAACTCTAACACTAACCCAAACCCAAAGCCTAACCCTAAACTAAACCGTAACCCTAACCCAAACCCTAAATCTAACCCTAAACCTAACCCTAACCAAAACACGAACCCAAAACCTAACCCTAACCCAAACACTAACCCAAACACTTACGATAACCCTAACCCAAAGCCTAACCTTAAACCTAACCCTAAACCAAACCCTAACCCTAAACCTAACTCTAACCCAAACCTATTCCTTAACCGTAACCTTAATCCTAACCCTAACCCTAACCCTAACCCAAGCCCTAACCCTAAACCTAACCCTAAACCTAACCCAAACCCAAAACCTAACCCAAACCCTAACCTTAATCCTAACCCAAACACAAACACTAACCCTCAACCGAACCCTAACCTTAACCCTAACCCAAAACCTAACCCTAACCCAAACCATAACACAACCACTAACCGTAACCCTAAACCAAACCCATACCCTAACCTTAACCATAACCCAAACACTAACCCTAACCCTAACCCTAATCCAAACCCTAACCCTAACCCAAACCCTAACCCTAAACCTAACCCTATCCCTAACCCTAAACCTAAACGTAACCCAAACCCCAAAGCTAAACCTAACCCTAAACCTAACCTTAACCCTTATCCTAACCCAAAACCTAACTCTAACCCTAACCCTAAACCTCAACCAACCCCAAACCCTAACACTAACACTAACCCTAACACTAAACCTAACCCTAACCCTAACCCTAACCGTAACCCTAACCCTAACCCTAAGCCTAACCCAAACCCTACCCTTAAACCTAACCCTAAACCAAACCCTAACCCTAAACCTAACTCTAACCCAAACCTAATCCTTAACCGTAACCTTAATCCTAAACCTAACCCTAACCAAAGCCCTAACCCGAATCCTAAACCTAACCCTAAACTTAACCCAAACCCAAACCCTAACCCAAACACAACCATAACCCTAACCCAAACACTTACCCTAACCATAATCCTAACCCTAACCCAAACCCTAATCCTAACCCTAACCCTAAACCTAACAAAAACTCTAACCCTACCCGAAGCCAAAACCTAACCCTAACCCTAACCCTAACCTAAACCTAACGCAAACTTAAACCCTAACCCTAACCCTAACCCTAACCCTAACCCAAACCCTAACGGTAACCCTAACCCTAACACGAACCCTAACCCAAAGCAAACCCTAACCATAAACCTAACCCTACACCTAACCCAAATCCAAACCCTAACCCTAACCCAAACCCTAACCCTAACCCTAAACCTAACTCTAGACAAAACACGAACGCTAAACATAACCCAAAACCAAACCTTAACCCTAACCTTAACCCTAACCCTAACCCAAACACTAACACTAAACCTAACACTAAACCTAAACCAAATTCTAAACCTAACCCTAACCCAAACCCTAACCCTAACCCAAACCCAAACCCTTTCCCTAACCCTAACCCTAACACAAACACAAACCCTAACTCTAAACCTAACCGTAACCCAAAACCTAACCCTAACCCAAAACGTAACAGTAACCCTAACCCTAACCCTAAACCAAACAGAAACCCTAACACTAACACTAACCCTAACTATAAACCTAACCCTAATCCTAACCCTAACCCTAACCCTAACTCTAAACCTAACCCTAACCCAAACGCTAACCTTAAACCTAACCCTAAACCAAACCCTAACCCTAACCCTAACCCTAACCCTAACCCTAACGAAAACCCTAAGCCGAAACCTAATCTTAACCCTAAAACATACACTAACCCTAATCCTAAAACTAACCCTAACACAAACCCTAAACTTAACCCAAATCCTAACCCTAACACTAACCCTGAACCTAACCCTTTCCCAAACCGTAACCCTAACCCTAAACCTGACCCTAACCCAAACACTAACCTTAACCCTAACCCTAAGCCTAACCCAAACCCTACCCTTAAACCTAACCCTAAACCAAACCCTAACCCTAAACCTAACTCTAACCCAAACCATATCCTTAACCGTAAACTTAATCCTAACCCTAACCCTAACCCTAACCCAAGCCCTAACTCTAACCCTAACGCTAACTCTAAACCTAACCCAAACCCAAACCCTAATCCAAACACTAAACCTAACCCTAACCCAAACACTTACCCTAACCATAATCCTAACCCAAACCCAAACCCTCATCCTACCCCTTACCCTAACCCTAACACAAACTCTATCCCTCACCCGAACCCAAAACCTAACCCTAACCCTAACCCTAACCTAAACCTAACGCAAACCTAAAACCTAACCGTAACTCTAACCCTAACACCAGCCCTAACCCAAAACAAACCCTAACTCAACCCCTAACCCTAACCCTAATCCAAACCCTAACCCTAAACCTAAATCTAAAACGAACCCTAACCCAAAGCAAAACCTAACCATAAACCTAACCCTACACCTAAACCAAACCCAAACCCTAACCCTAACCCTTACCCTAAACCTAACCCAAACCCTAACCCTAAACCTAAATCTAACCCTAACCCAAACCCTGACCCTAACACTAAACCTAACCCTAAACCAAACCCAAACCCTAACTCTAACACTAACCCTAACCCTAACCCAAACCCTAACCCTAACCCTAACCCGAAATCTAACCCTAACCCAAACCCTAACCCTAACCCTACCTCTAACACTAACCCTAACCCAAACCAAACCCTAACACAAAACCTAACCCTGACCCTAACCCAAACCCTAAACCTAACCCTAACCCAAACACAAAGCCTAACCCTAAACTTAACCGTAACCCTAACCCTAACCCTAACCCTAACCAAAACCCTAAACCTAACCCTAACCCTAAACCAAACCTTAACCCTAACCCTAACCCTAAACCTAACCCAAACACTAAACCTAACCCTAACCCTATCCCTAAACCTAACCCAAATCCTAACCCTAACCCTAAACCAAGCCCTAACCCTAACCCTAACCCTAACCCTAACACATACCAAAACTCTAACACTAACCCTAACCCTAACCCTAACACTAACACCAACCCTAACCCAAACCAAACCCTAACCCTAACCCTTACCCTAACCCTAACCTAAACGCTAACCCTAATCCTAACCTTAAACCTAACTCAAACCAAATCCTAACCCTAACCCTAACACTAATCCGAACCCTAACCCTAACCCAAACCCTAACCCTAACTCTAACACTAACCCAAACCCAAAGCCTAACCCTAAACTAAACCGTAACTTTAACCCAAAGCCTAAATCTAATCCTAAACCTAACCCTAAGCAAAACGCGAACCCAAACCCTAACCCTAAACCAAACGCTAACGCTAAAACTAACTCTACCCCTAACATAAACCAAAAACCTAAACCTAACCCTAACCCTAACCCTAACCCTAACCCTAATCCAAACCCTAACTCTAACCCTAACCGTAACCCAAACCCGAAACCTAACCCTAACCCAAATACAAACCCTAACCCTAACCCTAACCCTGACCCAAACCAAACCCTAACCCAAACCCAAACACTAACCCGAAACCGAACCCTAACCTTAACCCTAACCCAAAACCTAACCCTAACCCTCACCCAAACCCTAACACTACCACTAACCCTAACCATAAACCAAACCCAAACCCTAACCGTAACCCTAATCCAAACACTAAACCTAACCCTAACACTAACCCTAATCCAAACCCTAACCCTAACCCAAACCCTAACCCTAAACCTAACCCTAACCCTAACCCTAACCCAAACCCTAACCCTAAACCTAAACCTAATCCAAACCCTAATGATAAACTTAAACCTAACCCTAACCCTAAGCCTAACCCAAAACATAACTCTAACCCTAACCCTAACCCTAAACCAAACCCAAACCCTAACACTAACACTAACCCTAACACTAAACCTAACCCTAATCCTAACCCTAACCGTAACCCTAACCCTAACCCTAACCCAAACACTAACCTTAAACTTAAACCTTAACCAAACCCTAACCCTAAACCTAACTCTAACCCAAACCTAATCCTTAACCGTAACCTTAATCCTAACCCTAACCCTAAGGCTAACCAAAGCCCTAACCCTAACCTTAACCCTAACCCTATCCCTAACAGAAACCAAACCCTAACACTAACCCTAACCATAAACCTAACCCAAACCCAAACCGTAACCCAAACCCTAACCCAAACCCTAACCCAAACACTTACCCTAACCCTAACCCTAACCCAAGCCCTAACCTTAAACCTAACACTAAACCAAACCCTAACCCTAAACCTAACTCTAACACAAACCTATTCCTTAACCGTAACCTTAATCCTAACCCTAACCCTAACGCTCACCCAAGCCATAACCGTAACCCTAAACCTAACCTTAAACCTAACCCAAATTCAAACCCTAACCCAAACCCTAACCTAAATCCTAACCCTAACCCTAACCCTAACCAAACCAAACCCTAACCCTAACCCTAACCCTAACCCTAACCCTCACACTAAACCTAACCCTAACCCACACCCTAAGCCTAACTCTAACACTAACCCAAACCCAAAGCCTAACCCTAAACTAAACCGTAACCCTAACCCAAACCCTAAATCTAAACCTAAACCTAACCCTAACCAAAACACGAACCCAAACCCTAACCCTAACCCAAACCCTAACCCAAACACTTACCCTAACCCTAACCCTAACCCAAAGCCTAACTTTAAACCTAACCCTAAACCAAACCCTAACACTAAATCTAACTCTAACCCAAACCTTTTCCTTAACCGTAACCTTAATCCTAACCCTAACCCTAACCCTAACCCAAGCCCTAACCCTAACCCTAAACCTAACCCAAACCCAAACCCTAACCCAAAGCCTAACCTTAATCCTAACCCTAACCCTAACCCTAAACCTAACCAAAACAAACCCGAACCCTAACCATAACAATAACCCTAAACCTAACCCTAACCCAAACCCTAACCCCAACCCTAACCCTAACCCAAACCCGAAACCTAACCCTAACCCAAATACGAACCCTAACCCTAACACTAACCCTAACCCAAACCAAACCCTAACCCTAACCCTAACCCAAACCAAACCGTAACCCAAACCCAAACACTAACCCTCAACCGAACCCTAACCTTATCCTAACCCAAAACCTAACCCTAACCCTCACCCAAACCCTAACACTACCACTAACCGTAACCCTAAACCAAACCCATACCCTAACCTTAACCATAACCCAAACACTAACCCTAACTCTAACCCTAATCCAAACCCTAACCCTAACCCAAACCCTAACCCTAAACCTAACCCAATCCCTAACCCTAACCCTAACCGTAACCCAAACCCTAACCCTAAATCTAAACGTAACCCAAACCCTAAAGCTAAACCTAACCCTAAACCTAACCTTAACCCTTACCCTAACCCAAAACCTAACTCTAACTCTAACCCTAACCCTAAACCAAACCCAAACCCTAACACTAAAACTAACCCTAACACTAAACCTAACCCTAACCCTAACCCTAACAGTAACCCTAACCCTAACCCTAAGCTTAACCCAAACCCTACCCTTAAACCTAACCCTAAACCAAACCCTAACCCTAAACCTAACTCTAACCCAAACCTAATCCTTAACCGTAGCCTTAATCCTAAACCTAACCCTAACGCAAGCCCTAACCCAAACCCTAAACCTAACCCTAAACCTAACCCAAACCCAAACCCTAACCCAAACACTAACCGTAACCCTAACCCAAACACTTACCCTAAACATAATCCTAACCCTAACCCAAACCCTAATCCTAACCCTAACCCTAAACCTAACAAAAACTCTAACCCTAAACATAACCCAAACCCAAACCCTAACCCAAACACTCACCGTAACCCTAACACAAACAATTACCCTAACCATAATCCTAACCCTAACCCAAACCATAATCCTAACCCTAACCCTAAACCTAACAAAAACTCTAACCCTAACCCGAACCCAAAACCTAACCCTAACCCTAACCCGAACCTAAACCTAAAGCAAACTTAAACCCTAACCCTAACCCTAAACCTAACCCAAACCCTAACCGTAACCCTAACCCTAACACGAACCCTAACCCAAAGCAAACCCTAACCATAAACCTAACCCTACACCTAACCCAAATCCAAACCCTAACCCTAACCCAAACCCTAACCCTAACCCTAAACCTAACTCTAGCCAAAACACGAACGCTAAACATAACCCAAACCAAACCTTAACCCTAACCGTAAACCTAACCCTAACCCAAACACTAACACTAAACCTAACACTAAACCTAAACCAAATCCTAACCCTAACCTTAACCCAAACCCTAACACTAACCATAACCCTAACCCTAACCCTAACCCAAACCCTTTCCCTAACCCTAACCCTAACTCAAACACAAACCCTAACTCTAAACCTAATCATAACCCAAAACCTAACCCTAACCCAAAACGTAACAGTAACCCTAACCCTAACCCTAAACCAAACACAAACCCTAACACTAACACTAACCCTAACTATAAACCTAACCCTTATCCTAACCCTAACCCTAACCCTTAGTCTAAACCTAACCCTAACCCAAACGCTAACCTTAAACCTAACCCTAAACCAAACCCTAACCCTAACCGTAACCCTAACGAAAACCCTAAGCCGATCCCTAATCTTAACCCTAACCCATACACTAACACTAATCCTAACCCTAACCCTAACCCAAACCCTAAACTTAACCCAAATCCTAACCCTAACACTAACCCTAAACCTAACCCTTTCCCAAACCCTAACCCTAACACTAAACCTGACCCTAACCCAAACACTAACCTTAACCCTAACGCTAAGCCTAACCCAAATCCTACCCTTAAACCTAACCCTAAACCAAACCCTAACCCTAAACCTATCTCTAACCCAAACCATATCCTTAACCGTAAACTTAATCCTAACCCTAACCCTAACCCTAACCCAAGCCCTAACCCTAACCCTAACGCTAACCCTAAACCTAACTCAAACCCAAACCCTAATCCAAACACTAACCCTAACCCTAACCCAAACACTTACCCTAACCATAATCCTAACCCTAACCCAAACCCTAATCCTAACCCTAACCCTAACACAAACTCTAACCCTAACCCGAACCCAAAACCTAACCCTAACCCTAACCCTAACCTAAACCTAACACAAACCTAAAACCTAACCGTAACTCTAACCCTAACACCAGCCCTAACCCAAAACAAACCCTAACTCAACCCCTAACCCTAACCCTAATCCAAACCCTAACCCTAAACCTAACCCTAAAACGAACCCTAACCCAAAGCAAAACCTAACCATAAACCTAACCCTACACCTAACCCTAACCCAAACCCTGACCCTAACACTAAACCTAACCCTAAACCAAACCCAAACCCTAACTCTAACACTAACCCTAACCCTAACCCAAACCCTAACCCTAACCCTAACCCGAAATCTAACCCTAACCCAAACCCTAACCCTAACCCTAACTCTAACACTAACCCTAACCCAAACCAAACCCTAACCGTAACGATAACCCAAACACTAACCCTCACCCTAACCCAAACCCTAACTCTAAACCTCACCCTAACCCAAACCCTAATCCTAACCCTAACCCTAACCCTAACCCAAAACCTAACTCTAACCCTCACCCTAACCCAAACCCTAACCCTAACCCTAACTCAAACCCTAACCCTAACCCTAACCCAAATCCTAACACTAAACCTAAACCAAACCCTAACCCTAACCGTAACCCTAAACCTCACCCTAAGCCTAACCCAAACCCTACCCTTAAACCTAAACCTAAACCAAAATCTAACCCTAAACCTAACTCTAACCCAAACCTAATCCTTAACCATAAACTTAATCCTAACCCTAACCCTAACCCTGACCCAAGACCTAACCATAACCCTAAACCTAACCCTAAACCTAACCCTAACCTTAACCATAACCCTAACCCTAACCCAGACCAAACCCTAACCCTAACCCTAACACTAACATTATCCCTAACCCAAACAAAACCCTAACCATAACCCTAACCCTAACCGTAACCCATACCCAATCCCTAACACTAACCCTAACCCTAACCCACACCCTAACGCTAACCCTAACACTAACCCTAACCCTAACCAAACCAAACCCTAACCCTAAATTTTACCCTAATCCTAACCAAAACGCTAAACCTAATCCTAACCCTAACCCGAAACCTAACCCAAACCAAACCCTAACCCTAACCCTAACCCTAACCCTAACCCTAAACCAAACCCTAACCCTAACTCTAACACTAAGCCAAACCCAAAGCCTAACCCTAAACTAAACCGTAACCCTATGCCAATGCCTAAATCTAACCCTAAACCTAACCCTAAGCAAAACACGAACCCAAACCCTAACCCTAAATCAAACCCTAACCCAAACCCTAACGATAAAACTAACTCTACCCCTAACATAAACCAAAAACCTAACCCTAACCCTAACCCTAAACCTAACCCTAACCCTAACCCTAATCCAAACCCTAACTCTAACCCTAAACCTAACCCAAACCCGAAACCTAACCCTAACCCAAATACAAACCCTAACCCTAACCCTAACCCTAACCCAAACCAAACCTTAACCCAAACCCAAACACTAACCCTCACCCGAACCCTAACCTAAACCCTAAGCCAAAACATACCCTAACCCTCACCCAAACCCTAAC
>JAJHUQ010000050.1:4922500-4957500 GCA_035773235.1 Eospalax fontanierii | reverse complement strand
AAAACTAACCCTATCCCTAAACCAAAACCTAACCCTAACTCTAACCCTAACCCTACCCCACCCCCGTACCCTAACCCCAACCCTAACTCTAAAGCTAACGCTAACCCAAACCGTAAACCTAACCCTGACCCAAACCCTAAAACTAACCCAAACCCAAACCCAAAACCTATCCCTAAACCGAAACCTAACAGTAACCCTAACCTTAACCCAAACCCTAACCCTAACCCTAACACAAAACCTAACCCTAAACCTAAGCCTAACCCCTAAGCCCTAACCCTAACCCTTTCCCTAAACCAAACCCTAACCCTAACCCTAACCCTAACGCTAACCCAAACCCTAACACTAACCCTAATCCTAACCCTAAACCAAACCCAAACCCTAACACTAACACTAAAACTAATCCTAACCCTAAACCTAAACTAAACCGAAATCCTAACCCTAATCCTAACCCAAACCCAAATCCAAACCCTAACCCTAACCCTAAACCTAACCCAAACCCAAACCCTAACACTAACCCTAACCCTTACCCAAACCAAACCCTAACCCTAATCCTAACCCTAACCCTAACCCAAACCCAAACCCTAACACTAACCCTCACCCTAACCCACATCCTAACGCTAACCCTAACCCTAACATTAACCCTAACCCAAACCAAACCCTAACACTAACCCTCACCCTAACCCACATCCTAACCCTAACCCTAACCCTAACATTAACCCTAACCCAAACCAAACCCTAACACTAACCCTAAACCCAACCCTAACCCAAACAATAACCCTAATCCTAAACCTAACCCTAAGCCTAACCCTAATGCTAAACCTAACCCTAACCCCTAACCCTAATCCTTACCCTAAACCAAACCCAACCCCTAACCCTAAACCTAACCCTAACCCAAACACTAAGCCTAAGCCTACCCTAAAATTAACCCTAACCGAAACCCTAACCCTAACCCTAACCCTAACCCAAACCCTAACCCTAAACCTAAACCTAACCCAAATCCTAATGCTAAACCTAACCCTAACCCTAAACCTAAACCAAACCGAAATCCTAACCCTAACCCTAACCGTAAACCTAATCCAAACCCAAACCCTAACCCTAAACTGAAACCTAACCCGAACACAAACCCCAACCCTAACACTAACCCTAACCCTAAACCTAACCCTAACACTATCCCTAACACAAATCAAACCATAACCGTAACCGTAACCCTAACCCTAACCCAAACCAAACCCTAAACCTAACCCTAACGGTAACCCTAACCCTAACCCTAACCCAAACCCAAACACTAACCCGAAAACTAACCCTATCCCTAAACCAAAACCTAACCCTAACTCTAACCCTAACCTGAACCCAAACCCGAACCCTAACCCAAACCCTAACTCTAAAGCTAACGCAAACCCAAACCCTTAACCTAACCCTGACCCAAACCCTAAAACTAATCCAATCCCAAACCCAAAATCTATCCCTAAACCGAAACCTAACAGTAACCCTAACCTTAACCCAAACCCTAACCCTAACCCAAACCAAATCCTAACCCTAACCCTAACCCTAATCCTAATCCTAACCCTAACCCAAAGCCTAACCCTAACTCTAACACTAACCCAAACCCAAAGCTTAACCCTAAACTAAACCGTAACCCTAACCCAAAGCCTAAATCTAACCCTAAACCTAACCCTAAGCAAAACACGAACCCAAACCCTAACCTTAAACCAAACCCTAAACCAAACGCTAACGCTAAAATTAACACTACACCTAACATAAACCAAAAACCTAAACCTAACCCTAACCCTAACCCTAACCCTAACCCTAATCCAAACCCTAACTCTAACCCTAACCGTAACCCAAACCCGAAACCTACCCCTAACCCAAATAGAAACCCTAACCGTAACCCTAACCGTGACCCAAACCAAACCCTAACCCAAACCCAAACACTAACCCGAAACAAAACCCTAAACTTAACCCTAACCCAAAACCTAACCCTAACCCTCACCCAAACCCTAACACTACCACTAACCCTAAGCATAAACCAAACCCAAACCCTAACCTTAACCCTAATCCAAACACTAACCCTAACCCTAACACTAACCGTAATCCAAACCCTAACCCTAACACAAACCCTAACCCTAAACCTAACCCTAACCCTAACCCTAACCCAAACCCTAAACCAAAATCTAACCCTAAACCTAACTCTAACCCAAACCTAATCCTTAACCGTAAACTTAATCCTAACCCTAACCCTAACCCTAACCCAAGACCTAACCATAACCCTAAACCTAACCCTAAACCTAACCCTAACCTTAACCATAACCCTAACCCTAACAAAGACCAAACCCTTACCCTAACCCTAACACTAACATTATCCCTAACCCAAACTAAACCCTAACCATAACCCTAACCCTAACCGTAACCCATACCCAATCCCTAACACTAACCCTAACCCTAACCCACACCCTAACGCTAACCCTAACACTAACCTTAACCCTAACCTAACCAAACACTAACCCTAACTTTTACCCTAATCCTAACCAAAACGCTAAACCTAATCCTAACCCTAAACCTAACCCAAACCAAACCCTAAAGCTAACCCTAACCCTAACCCTAACCCTAACCCTAACCCTAACCCTAACTCAAACACTAAGCCAAACCCAAAGCCTAACCCTAAACTAAACCGTAACCCTATGCCAAAGCCTAAATCTAACCCTAAACCTAACCCTAAGCAAAACACGAACCCAAACCCTAACCCTAAACCAAACCCTAACCCAAACCCTAACGATAAAACTAACTCTACCCCTAACATATACTAAAAACCTAACCTTAACCCTAACCATAAACCTAACCCTCACCCTAACCCTAATCCAAACCCTAACTCTAACCCTAAACCTAACCCAAACCCGAAACCTAACCCTAACCCAAATACAAACCCTAACCCTAACCCTAACCCAAACCAAACCTTAACCCAAACCCAAACACTAACCCTCACCCGAACCCTAACCTTAACTCTAACCCAAAACCTAACCCTAACCCTCACCCAAACCCTAACACTACAACTAACCCTAACTCTAAACCAAACCCAAACCCTAACCTTAACCCTAATCCAAACACTAACCATAAACCTAACCCTAACCCTAATCCAAACCCTAAACCTAACCCAAACCCTAACCCTAAACCTAACTCTAACTCTAACCCTAACCCTAACCCTAACCCTAACCCAAACCATAACCCTAAACCAAAACCTATCCAAAACCCTAATGCTAAACCTAACCCTAACCCTAAACCTAACCCTAACCCAAAACCTAACACTAACCCTAACCCTAACCCTAACCCTAACCCTAACCCTAAACCAAACCCAAACCCTAACACTAACACTAACCCAAGCACTAAACCTAACCCTAATCCTAACCCTAACCGTAACCCTAACCCTAACCCTAACCCAAACCCTAACCTTAAACTTAACCCTAAACCAATCCCTAACCCTAAACCTAACTCTAACCCAAACCTATTCCTTAACCGTAACCTTAATCCTAACCCTGACCCTCAGGCTAACCCAAGCCCTAACCCTAAACTTAACCCTAACCCTATCCCTAACACAAACCAAACCCTAACCCTAACCCTAACCATAAACCTAACCCAAACCCAAACCTAACCCAAACCCTAACCCAAACCCTTACCCAAAAACTTACCCTAAGCCTAACCCTAACCCAAACCCTAACATTAAACCTAACCCTAAACCAAACACTAACCCTAAACCTAACTCTAACGCAAACCTATTCCTTAAACATAACCTTAATCCTAACCCTAACCCTAACCCTAACCCTAACCCAAGCCCTAACCCTAACCCTAAACCTAACCCTAAACCTAACACAAACCCAAACCCTAACCCAAACCCTAACTCTAATCCTAACCCTAACCCTAACCCTTATCCAAACCAAACCCTAACCCTAACCCTAACCCTAAATCAAACCCTAACCCTAACTCTAACACTAACCCAAACCCAAAGCCTAACCCTAAATTAAACCGTAACCCTAACCCAAACCCTAAATCTAACCCAAAACCTAACCCTAACCAAAACACGAACCCAAACCCTAACCCTAAACCAAACCCTAACCCAAACCTTAACGCTAAACCTTACTCTGACCTTAACATAAACCAAAAACCTAACCCTAACCCTAAAACTAACCCAAACCCTAACCCTAACCCTAACCCAAACCCTAATTCTAACCCTAACCCTAACCCAAACCCGAAACCTAACCCTAACCCAAATACAAACCCTAACCCTAACCCTAACCCTGACCCAAACCAAACCCTAACCCTAACCCTAACTCTAACCCTAACCCTATCCCAAACCTAAAACACTAACACGAACCCGAACTCTAACCTTCACCCTAACCCAAAACCTAACCGTAACCCTCACCCAAACCCTAACACTACCACTAACCCTAAACCTAAACCAAACCGAAACCCTAAACTTAACCCTAACCCTAATCCAAACCCTAACCCTAACCCAAACCCTAACCCTAAACCTAACCCTAACCCTAACCCTAACCCAAACCGTAACCCTAACCCTCACCCTAACCCTAACTCAAACCCTAACCCTAAACCTAAACCTAACCCAAACCCTAATGCTAAACCTAACCCTAACCCTAACCCTAACCCTAACCCTAACCCTAAACCAAAGCCAAAACCTAACACTAACACTAACCCAAATCCTAACCCTAAACCTACACCAAACCAAACCCTAACCCTATCCCTAACCCTAACCCTAACCCTAACACTAACCCTAACCCTAAACCTAACCCTAACCCTAACACTATCCCTAACACAAACCAAACCATAAGCGTAACCCTAACCCTAACCCTAACCCAAACCAAACCCTAATTCTAACCCAAACACTAACCCTCACCCTAACCCAAACCCTAACTCTAACCCTCACCCTAACCCAAACCCTAATCCTAACCCTAACCCTAACCCAAACCCAAAACCTAACTCTAACCCTCACCCTAACCCAAACCCTAACCCTAACCCTAACTCAAACCCTAACCCTAACCCTAACCCAAACCCTAACACTAAACCTAAACCAAACCCTAACCCTAACCGTAACCCTAATTCTCACCCTAACCCTAACCCAAACCCTACCCTTAAACCTAACCCTAAACCAAAATTTAACCCTTATCCTAACTCTAACCCAAACCTAATCCATAACCATAAACTTTATCCTAACCCTAACCCTAACCCTGACCCAAGACCTAACCATAACCCTAAACCTAACCCTAAACCTAACCCTAACCTTAACCATAACCCTAACCCTAACCCAGACCAAACCCTAACCCTAACCCTAACACTAACATTATCCCTAACCCAAACCAAACCCTAACCATAACCCTAACCCTAACCGTAACCCATACCCAATCCCTAACACTAACCCTAACCCTAACCCACACCCTAACGCTAACCCTAACACTAACCCTAACCCTAACCAAACCAAACCCTAACCCTAAATTTTACCCTAATCCTAACCAAAACGCTAAACCTAATCCTAACCCTAACCCTAAACCTAACCCAAACCAAACCCTAACCCTAACCCTAACCCTAACCCTAACCCTAACCCAAACCCTAACCCTAACTCTAACACTAAGCCAAACCCAAAGCCTAACCCTAAACTAAACCGTAACCCTATGCCAAAGCCTAAATCTAACCCTAAACCTAACCCTAAGCAAAACACGAACCCAAACCCTAACCCTAAACCAAACCCTAACCCAAACCCAAACAATAAAACTAACTCTACCCCTAACATAAACCAAAAACCTAACCCTAACCCTAACCCTAAACCTAACCCTAACCCTAACCCTAATCCAAAACCTAACTCTAACCCTAAACCTAACCCAAACCCGAAACCTAACCCTAACCCAAATACAAACCCTAACCCTAACCCTAACCCTAACCCAAACCAAACCTTAACCCAAACCCAAACACTAACCCTCACCCGAACCCTAACCTTAACCCTAACCCAAAACCTACCCTAACCCTCACCCAAACCCTAACACTACAACTAACCCTAACTCTAAACCAAACCCAAACCCTAACCTTAACCGTAATCCAAACACTAACCCTAAACCTAACCCTAACCCTAATCCAAACCCTAACCCTAACCCTAACGATAAAACTAACTCTACCCCTAACATAAACCAAAAACCTAACCCTAACCCTAACCCTAAACCTAACCCTAACCCTAACCCTAATCCAAACCCTAACCCTAACTCTAAACCAAACCCAAACCCTAACCTTAACCCTAATCCAAACACTAACCCTAAACCTAACCCTAACCCTAATCCAAACCCTAACCCTAACCCAAACCCTAACCCTAAACCTAACCCTAACCCTAACCCTAACCCAAACCCTAACCCTAAACCTAAACTTAACCAAAACCCTAATGCTAAACCTAACCCTAAACCTAACCCTAACCCTAACCCAAAACCTAACTCTAACCCTAACCCTAACCCTAACCCTAAACCAAACCCAAACCCTAACACTAACACTAACCCAAGCACTAAACCTAACCCTAATCCTAACCCTAACCGTAACCCTAACCCTAACCCTAACCCAAACCCTAACCTTAAACTTAACCCTAAACCAATCCCTAACCCTAAACCTAACTCTAACCCAAACCTATTCCTTAACCGTAACCTTAATCCTAACCCTAACCCTCAGGCTAACCCAAGCCCTAACCCTAAACTTAACCCTAACCCTATCCCTAACACAAACCAAACCCTAACCCTAACCCTAACGATAAACCTAACCCAAACCCAAACCCTAACCCAAACCCTAACCCAAACCCTAACCCAAAAACTTACCCTAACCCTAACCCTAACCCAAACCCTAACATTAAACCTAACCCTAAACCAAACACTAACCCTAAACCTAACTCTAACGCAAACCTATTCCTTAAACATAACCTTAATCCTAACCCTAACCCTAACCCTAACCCAAGCCCTAACCCTAACCCTAAACCTAACCCTAAACCTAACACAAACCCAAACCCTAACCCAAACCCTAACTCTAATCCTAACCCTAACCCTAACCCTAATCCAAACCAAACCCTAACCCTAACCCTAACCCTAACCCTAAATCAAACCCTAACCCTAACTCTAACACTAACCCAAACCCAAAGCCTAACCCTAAATTAAACCGTAACCCTAACCCAAACCCTAAATCTACCCCAAAACCTAACCCTAACCACAACACGAACCCAAACCCTAACCCTAAACCAAACCCTAACCCAAACCTTAACGCTAAACCTTACTCTGACCTTAACATAACTCAAAAACCTAACCCTAACCCTAAAACTAACCGAAACCCTAACCCTAACCCTAACCCAAACCCTAATTCTAACCGTAACCCTAACCCAAACCCGAAACCTAACCCTAACCCAAATACAAACCCTAACCCTAACCCTAAATCTGACCCAAACCAAACCCTAACCCTAACCCTAACGCTAACCCTAACCCTATCCCAAACCCAAACACTAACACAAACCCGAACTCAAACCTTCACCCTAACCCAAAACCTAACCTTAACCCTCACCCAAACCCTAACACTACCACTAACCTTAAACCTAAACCAAACCCAAACCCTAAACTTAACCCTAACCCAAACACTAACCCTAACCCTAACCCTAATCCAAACCCTAACCCTAACCCAAACCCTAACCCTAAACCTAACCCTAACCCTAACCCTAACCCAAACCCTAACCCTAACCCTAACCCTAACCCTAACTCAAACCCTAACCCTAAACCTAAACCTAACCCAAACACTAATGCTAAACCTAACCCTAACCCTAACCCTAACCCTAACCCTAAACCAAACCCAAAACCTAACACTAACACTAACCCAAATCCTAACCCTAAACCTACACCAAACCAAACCCTAACCCTATCCCTAAACCTAACCCTAACCCTAACACTAACCCTAACCCTAAACCTAACCCTAACCCTAACACTATCCCTAACACAATCCAAACCATAACCGTAACCCTAACCCTAACCCTAACCCAAAACAAACCCTAACACTAACCCTAACGCTAACCCTAACCCTAACCCAAACCCAAACACTAACCCGAAAACTAACCCTATCCCTAAACCAAAACCTAACCCTAACTCTAACCCTAACCCTAAACCCAAACCCGAACCCTAACCCAAACCCTAACTCTAAAGCTAACGCTAACCCAAACCCTAAACCTAACCCTGACCCAAACCCTAAAACTAACCCAAACCCAAACCCAAAACCTATCCCTAAACCGAAACCTAACAGTAACCCTAACCTTAACCCAAACCCTAACCCTAACCCTAACACAAAACCTAACCCGAAACCTAAGCCTAACCCCTAAGCCCTAACCCTAACCCTTTCCCTAAACCAAACCCTAACCCTAACACTAACCTTAACCCAACACTAACCCTAACCAAACCAAACCAAACCCTAACCCTAACCCTAACCCTAACGCTAACCCAAACCCTAACACTAACCCTAACCCTAACCCTAAACCAAACCCAAACCCTAACACTAACACTAAAACTAATCCTAACCCTAAACCTAAACTAAACCGAAATCCTAACCATAAACCTAACCCAAACCCAAACCCTAACCCAAACCCTAACCCAAACCCTAACCCAAAAACTTACCCTAACCCTAACCCTAACCCAAACCCTAACATTAAACCTAACCCTAAACCAAACACTAACCCTAAACCTAACTCTAACGCAAACCTATTCCTTAAACATAACCTTAATCCTAACCCTAACCCTAACCCTAACCCAAGCCCTAACCCTAACCCTAAACCTAACCCTAAACCTAACACAAACCCAAACCCTAACCCAAACCCTAACTCTAATCCTAACCCTAACCCTAACCCTAATCCAAACCAAACCCTAACCCTAACCCTAACCCTAACCCTAAATCAAACCCTAACCCTAACTCTAACACTAACCCAAACCCAAAGCCTAACCCTAAATTAAACCGTAACCCTAACCCAAACCCTAAATCTAATCCAAAACCTAACCCTAACCAAAACACGAAACCAAACCCTAACCCTAAACCAAACCCTAACCCAAACCTTAACGCTAAACCTTACTCTGACCTTAACATAAACCAAAAACCTAACCCTAACCCTAAAACTAACCCAAACCCTAACCCTAAACCTAACCCAAACCCTAATTCTAACCCTAACCCTAACCCAAACCCGAAACCTAACCCTAACCCAAATACAAACCCTAACCCTAACCCTAAATCTGACCCAAACCAAACCCTAACCCTAACCCTAACGCTAACCCTAACCCTATCCCAAACCCAAACACTAACACAAACCCGAACTCAAACCTTCACCCTAACCCAAAACCTAACCTTAGCCCTCACCCAAACCCTAACACTACCACTAACCTTAAACCTAAACCAAACCCAAACCCAAAACTTAACCCTAACCCAAACACTAACCCTAACCCTAACCCTAATCCAAACCCTAACCCTAACCCAAACCCTAACCCTAAACCTAACCCTAACCCTAACCCTAACCCAAACCCTAACCCTAACCCTAACCCTAACCCTAACTCAAACCCTAACCCTAAACCTAAACCTAACCCAAACACTAATGCTAAACCTAACCCTAACCCTAACCCTAACCCTAACCCTAAACCAAACCCAAAACCTAACACTAACACTAACCCAAATCCTAACCCTAAACCTACACCAAACCAAACCCTAACCCTATCCCTAAACCTAACCCTAACCCTAACACTAACCCTAACCCTAAACCTAACCCTAACCCTAACACTATCCCTAACACAATCCAAACCATAACCGTAACCCTAACCCTAACCCTAACCCAAAACAAACCCTAACACTAACCCTAACGCTAACCCTAACCTTAACCCAAACCCAAACACTAACCCGAAAACTAATCCTATCCCTAAACCAAAACCTAACCCTAACTCTAACCCTAACCCTAACCCAAACCCGAACTCTAACCCAAACCCTAACTCTAAAGCTAACGCTAACCCAAACCCTAAACCTAACCCTGACCCAAACCCTAAAACTAACCCAAACCCAAACCCAAAACCTATCCCTAAACCGAAACCTAACAGTAACCCTAACCTTAACCCAAACCCTAACCCTAACCCTAACACAAAACCTAACCCTAAACCTAAGCCTAACCCCTAAGCCCTAACCCAAACCAAACCTTAACCCAAACCCAAACACTAGCGCTCACCCGAACCCTAACCTAAACCCTAACCCAAAACCTACCCTAACCCTCACCCAAACCCTAACACTACAACTAACCCTAACTCTAAACCAAACCCAAACCCTAACCTTAACCCTAATCCAAACACTAACCCTAAACCTAACCCTAACCCTAATACAAACCCTAACCCTAACCCTAACGATAAAACTAACTCTACCCCTAACATAAACCAAAAACCTAACCCTAACCCTAACCCTAAACCTAACCCTAACCCTAACCCTAATCCAAACCCTAACCCTAACTCTAAACCAAACCCAAACCCTAACCTTAACCCTAATCCAAACACTAACCCTAAACCTAACCCTAACCCTAATCCAAACCCTAACCCTAACCCAAACCCTAACCCTAAACCTAACCCTAAACCTAACCCTAACCCTAACCCAAACCCTAACCCTAAACCTAAACTTAACCAAAACCCTAATGCTAAACCTAACCCTAACCCGAACCCTAACCCTAACCCAAAACCTAACTCTAACCCTAACCCAAACCCCAACCCTATACCAAACCCAAACCCTTACACCAACACTAAGCCAAGCACTAAACCTAACCCTAATCCTAACCCTAAGCGTAACCCTAACCCTAACCCTAACCCAAACCCTAACCTTAAACTTAACCCTAAACCAATCCCTAACCCTAAACCTAACTCTAACCCAAACCTATTCCTTAACCGTAACCTTAATCCTAACCCTAACCCTCAGGCTAACCCAAGCCCTAACCCTAAACTTAACCCTAACCCTATCCCTAACACAAACCAAACCCTAACCCTAACCCTAACCATAAACCTAACCCAAACCCAAACCCTAACCCAAACCCTAACCCAAACCCTAACCCAAAAACTTACCCTAACCCTAACCCTAATCCAAACCCTAACATTAAACCTAACCCTAAACCAAACACTAACCCTAAACCTAACTCTAACGCAAACCTATTCCTTAAACATAACCTTAATTCTAACCCTAACCCTAACCCTAACCCAAACCCTAACCCTAACCCTAACCCTAACCCTAACCCTAACCCTAACCCTAAAACTAACCCAAACCCTAACCCTAACCCTAACCCAAACCCTATCCCTAAACCGAAACCTAACAGTAACCCTAACCTTAACCCAAACCCTAACCCTAACCCTAACACAAAACCTAACCCGAAACCTAAGCCTAACCCCTAAGCCCTAACCCTAACCCTTTCCCTAAACCAAACCCTAACCCTAACACTAACCTTAACCCAACACTAACCCTAACCAAACCAAACCAAACCCTAACCCTAACCCTAACCCTAACGCTAACCCAAACCCTAACACTAACCCTAACCCTAACCCTAAACCAAACCCAAACCCTAACACTAACACTAAAACTAATCCTAACCCTAAACCTAAACTAAACCGAAATCCTAAACATAAACCTAACCCAAACCCAAACCCTAACCCAAACCCTAACCCAAACCCTAACCCAAAAACTTACCCTAACCCTAACCCTAACCCAAACCCTAACATTAAACCTAACCCTAAACCAAACACTAACCCTAAACCTAACTCTAACGCAAACCTATTCCTTAAACATAACCTTAATCCTAACCCTAACCCTAACCCTAACCCAAGCCCTAACCCTAACCCTAAACCTAACCCTAAACCTAACACAAACCCAAACCCTAACCCAAACCCTAACTCTAATCCTAACCCTAACCCTAACCCTAATCCAAACCAAACCCTAACCCTAACCCTAACCCTAACCCTAAATCAAACCCTAACCCTAACTCTAACACTAACCCAAACCCAAAGCCTAACCCTAAATTAAACCGTAACCCTAACCCAAACCCTAAATCTAACCCAAAACCTAACCCTAACCAAAACACGAACCCAAACCCTAACCCTAAACCAAACCCTAACCCAAACCTTAACGCTAAACCTTACTCTGACCTTAACATAAACCAAAAACATAACCCTAACCCTAAAACTAACCCAAACCCTAACCCTAACCCTAACCCAAACCCTAATTCTAACCCTAACCCTAACCCAAACCCGAAACCTAACCCTAACCCAAATACAAACCCTAACCCTAACCCTAACCCTGACCCAAACCAAACCCTAACCCTAACCCTAACTCTAACCCTAACCCTATCCCAAACCTAAAACACTAACACGAACCCGAACTCTAACCTTCACCCTAACCCAAAACCTAACCGTAACCCTCACCCAAACCCTAACACTACCACTAACCCTAAACCTAAACCAAACCGAAACCCTAAACTTAACCCTAACCCTAATCCAAACCCTAACCCTAACCCAAACCCTAACCCTAAACCTAACCCTAACCCTAACCCTAACCCAAACCGTAACCCTAACCCTCACCCTAACCCTAACTCAAACCCTAACCCTAAACCTAAACCTAACCCAAACCCTAATGCTAAACCTAACCCTAACCCTAACCCTAACCCTAACCCTAACCCTAAACCAAAGCCAAAACCTAACACTAACACTAACCCAAATCCTAACCCTAAACCTACACCAAACCAAACCCTAACCCTATCCCTAACCCTAACCCTAACCCTAACACTAACCCTAACCCTAAACCTAACCCTAACCCTAACACTATCCCTAACACAAACCAAACCATAAGCGTAACCCTAACCCTAACCCTAACCCAAACCAAACCCTAATTCTAACCCAAACACTAACCCTCACCCTAACCCAAACCCTAACTCTAACCCTCACCCTAACCCAAACCCTAATCCTAACCCTAACCCTAACCCAAACTCAAAACCTAACTCTAACCCTCACCCTAACCCAAACCCTAACCCTAACCCTAACTCAAACCCTAACCCTAACCCTAACCCAAACCCTAACACTAAACCTAAACCAAACCCTAACCCTAACCGTAACCCTAAATCTAACCCTAAGCCTAACCCAAACCCTACCCTTAAACCTAACCCTAAACCAAAATCTATCCCTAAACCTAACTCTAACCCAAACCTAATCCTTAACCATAAACTTAATCCTAACCCTAACCCTAACCCTGACCCAAGACCTAACCATAACCCTAAACCTAACCCTAAACCTAACCCTAACCTTAACCATAACCCTAACCCTAACCCAGACCAAACCCTAACCCTAACCCTAACACTAACATTATCCCTAACCCAAACCAAACCCTAACCATAACCCTAACCCTAACCGTAACCCATACCCAATCCCTAACACTAACCCTAACCCTAACCCACACCCTAACGCTAACCCTAACACTAACCCTAACCCTAACCAAACCAAACCCTAACCCTAAATTTTACCCTAATCCTAACCAAAACGCTAAACCTAATCCTAACCCTAACCCTAAACCTAACCCAAACCAAACCCTAACCCTAACCCTAACCCTAACCCTAACCCTAACCCAAACCCTAACCCTAACTCTAACACTAAGCCAAACCCAAAGCCTAACCCTAAACTAAACCGTAACCCTATGCCAAAGCCTAAATCTAACCCTAAACCTAACCCTAAGCAAAAGACGAACCCAAACCCTAACCCTAAAGCAAACCCTAACCCAAACCCTAACGATAAAACTAACTCTACCCCTAACATAAACCAAAAACCTAACCCTAACCCTAACCCTAAACCTAACCCTAACCCTAACCCTAATCCAAAACCTAACTCTAACCCTAAACCTAACCCAAACCCGAAACCTAACCCTAACCCAAATACAAACCCTAACCCTAACCCTAACCCTAACCCAAACCAAACCTTAACCCAAACCCAAACACTAACCCTCACCCGAACCCTAACCTTAACCCTAACCCAAAACCTACCCTAACCCTCACCCAAACCCTAACACTACAACTAACCCTAACTCTAAACCAAACCCAAACCCTAACCTTAACCGTAATCCAAACACTAACCCTAAACCTAACCCTAACCCTAATCCAAACCCTAACCCTAACCCTAACGATAAAACTAACTCTACCCCTAACATAAACCAAAAACCTAACCCTAACCCTAACCCTAAACCTAACCCTAACCCTAACCCTAATCCAAACCCTAACCCTAACTCTAAACCAAACCCAAACCCTAACCTTAACCCTAATCCAAACACTAACCCTAAACCTAACCCTAACCCTAATCCAAACCCTAACCCTAACCCAAACCCTAACCCTAAACCTAACCCTAACCCTAACCCTAACCCAAACCCTAACCCTAAACCTAAACTTAACCAAAACCCTAATGCTAAACCTAACCCTAAACCTAACCCTAACCCTAACCCAAAACCTAACTCTAACCCTAACCCTAACCCTAACCCTAAACCAAACCCAAACCCTAACACTAACACTAACCCAAGCACTAAACCTAACCCTAATCCTAACCCTAACCGTAACCCTAACCCTAACCCTAACCCAAACCCTAACCTTAAACTTAACCCTAAACCAATCCCTAACCCTAAACCTAACTCTAACCCAAACCTATTCCTTAACCGTAACCTTAATCCTAACCCTAACCCTCAGGCTAACCCAAGCCCTAACCCTAAACTTAACCCTAACCCTATCCCTAACACAAACCAAACCCTAACCCTAACCCTAACGATAAACCTAACCCAAACCCAAACCCTAACCCAAACCCTAACCCAAACCCTAACCCAAAAACTTACCCTAACCCTAACCCTAACCCAAACCCTAACATTAAACCTAACCCTAAACCAAACACTAACCCTAAACCTAACTCTAACGCAAACCTATTCCTTAAACATAACCTTAATCCTAACCCTAACCCTAACCCTAACCCAAGCCCTAACCCTAACCCTAAACCTAACCCTAAACCTAACACAAACCCAAACCCTAACCCAAACCCTAACTCTAATCCTAACCCTAACCCTAACCCTAATCCAAACCAAACCCTAACCCTAACCCTAACCCTAACCCTAAATCAAACCCTAACCCTAACTCTAACACTAACCCAAACCCAAAGCCTAACCCTAAATTAAACCGTAACCCTAACCCAAACCCTAAATCTAACCCAAAACCTAACCCTAACCAAAACACGAACCCAAACCCTAACCCTAAACCAAACCCTAACCCAAACCTTAACGCTAAACCTTACTCTGACCTTAACATAAACCAAAAACCTAACCCTAACCCTAAAACTAACCGAAACCCTAACCCTAACCCTAACCCAAACCCTAATTCTAACCGTAACCCTAACCCAAACCCGAAACCTAACCCTAACCCAAATACAAACCCTAACCCTAACCCTAAATCTGACCCAAACCAAACCCTAACCCTAACCCTAACGCTAACCCTAACCCTATCCCAAACCCAAACACTAACACAAACCCGAACTCAAACCTTCACCCTAACCCAAAACCTAACCTTAACCCTCACCCAAACCCTAACACTACCACTAACCTTAAACCTAAACCAAACCCAAACCCTAAACTTAACCCTAACCCAAACACTAACCCTAACCCTAACCCTAATCCAAACCCTAACCCTAACCCAAACCCTAACCCTAAACCTAACCCTAACCCTAACCCTAACCCAAACCCTAACCCTAACCCTAACCCTAACCCTAACTCAAACCCTAACCCTAAACCTAAACCTAACCCAAACACTAATGCTAAACCTAACCCTAACCCTAACCCTAACCCTAACCCTAAACCAAACCCAAAACCTAACACTAACACTAACCCAAATCCTAACCCTAAACCTACACCAAACCAAACCCTAACCCTATCCCTAAACCTAACCCTAACCCTAACACTAACCCTAACCCTAAACCTAACCCTAACCCTAACACTATCCCTAACACAATCCAAACCATCACCGTAACCCTAACCCTAACCCTAACCCAAAACAAACCCTAACACTAACCCTAACGCTAACCCTAACCCTAACCCAAACCCAAACACTAACCCGAAAACTAACCCTATCCCTAAACCAAAACCTAACCCTAACACTAACCCTAACCCTAAACCCAAACCCGAACCCTAACCCAAACCCTAACTCTAAAGCTAACGCTAACCCAAACCCTAAACCTAACCCTGACCCAAACCCTAAAACTAACCCAAACCCAAACCCAAAACCTATCCCTAAACCGAAACCTAACAGTAACCCTAACCTTAACCCAAACCCTAACCCTAACCCTAACACAAAACCTAACCCGAAACCTAAGCCTAACCCCTAAGCCCTAACCCTAACCCTTTCCCTAAACCAAACCCTAACCCTAACACTAACCTTAACCCAACACTAACCCTAACCAAACCAAACCAAACCCTAACCCTAACCCTAACCCTAACGCTAACCCAAACCCTAACACTAACCCTAACCCTAACCCTAAACCAAACCCAAACCCTAACACTAACACTAAAACTAATCCTAACCCTAAACCTAAACTAAACCGAAATCCTAACCATAAACCTAACCCAAACCCAAACCCTAACCCAAACCCTAACCCAAACCCTAACCCAAAAACTTACCCTAACCCTAACCCTAACCCAAACCCTAACATTAAACCTAACCCTAAACCAAACACTAACCCTAAACCTAACTCTAACGCAAACCTATTCCTTAAACATAACCTTAATCCTAACCCTAACCCTAACCCTAACCCAAGCCCTAACCCTAACCCTAAACCTAACCCTAAACCTAACACAAACCCAAACCCTAACCCAAACCCTAACTCTAATCCTAACCCTAACCCTAACCCTAATCCAAACCAAACCCTAACCCTAACCCTAACCCTAACCCTAAATCAAACCCTAACCCTAACTCTAACACTAACCCAAACCCAAAGCCTAACCCTAAATTAAACCGTAACCCTAACCCAAACCCTAAATCTAATCCAAAACCTAACCCTAACCAAAACACGAAACCAAACCCTAACCCTAAACCAAACCCTAACCCAAACCTTAACGCTAAACCTTACTCTGACCTTAACATAAACCAAAAACCTAACCCTAACCCTAAAACTAACCCAAACCCTAACCCTAAACCTAACCCAAACCCTAATTCTAACCCTAACCCTAACCCAAACCCGAAACCTAACCCTAACCCAAATACAAACCCTAACCCTAACCCTAAATCTGACCCAAACCAAACCCTAACCCTAACCCTAACGCTAACCCTAACCCTATCCCAAACCCAAACACTAACACAAACCCGAACTCAAACCTTCACCCTAACCCAAAACCTAACCTTAGCCCTCACCCAAACCCTAACACTACCACTAACCTTAAACCTAAACCAAACCCAAACCCAAAACTTAACCCTAACCCAAACACTAACCCTAACCCTAACCCTAATCCAAACCCTAACCCTAACCCAAACCCTAACCCTAAACCTAACCCTAACCCTAACCCTAACCCAAACCCTAACCCTAACCCTAACCCTAACCCTAACTCAAACCCTAACCCTAAACCTAAACCTAACCCAAACACTAATGCTAAACCTAACCCTAACCCTAACCCTAACCCTAACCCTAAACCAAACCCAAAACCTAACACTAACACTAACCCAAATCCTAACCCTAAACCTACACCAAACCAAACCCTAACCCTATCCCTAAACCTAACCCTAACCCTAACACTAACCCTAACCCTAAACCTAACCCTAACCCTAACACTATCCCTAACACAATCCAAACCATAACCGTAACCCTAACCCTAACCCTAACCCAAAACAAACCCTAACACTAACCCTAACGCTAACCCTAACCTTAACCCAAACCCAAACACTAACCCGAAAACTAACCCTATCCCTAAACCAAAACCTAACCCTAACTCTAACCCTAACCCTAACCCAAACCCGAACTCTAACCCAAACCCTAACTCTAAAGCTAACGCTAACCCAAACCCTAAACCTAACCCTGACCCAAACCCTAAAACTATCCCAAACCCAACCCCAACCCTTATCCCTAACCCGACACTAACAGTAACCCTAACCTTAACCCAAACCCTAACCCAAGCCCTAACCCAAAACCTTACCCTAAACCTAAGCCTAATCCCTAAGCCCTAACCCAAACCAAACCTTAACCCAAACCCAAACACTAACCCTCACCCGAACCCTAACCTAAACCCTAACCCAAAACCTACCCTAACCCTCACCCAAACCCTAACACTACAACTAACCCTAACTCTAAACCAAACCCAAACCCTAACCTTAACCCTAATCCAAACACTAACCCTAAACCTAACCCTAACCCTAATACAAACCCTAACCCTAACCCTAACGATAAAACTAACTCTACCCCTAACATAAACCAAAAACCTAACCCTAACCCTAACCCTAAACCTAACCCTAACCCTAACCCTAATCCAAACCCTAACCCTAACTCTAAACCAAACCCAAACCCTAACCTTAACCCTAATCCAAACACTAACCCTAAACCTAACCCTAACCCTAATCCAAACCCTAACCCTAGCCCAAACTCTAACCTTAACCCTAACCCTAAACCTAACCCTAACCCTAACCCAAACCCTAACACTAAACCTAAACTTAACCAAAACCCTAAGGCTAAACCTAACCCTAACCCTAACTGTAACCCTAACCCAAAACCTAACTCTAACCCTAACCCTAACCCTAACCCTAAACCAAACCCAAACCCTAACACTAACACTAACCCAAGCACTAAACCTAACCCTAATCCTAACCCTAAGCGTAACCCTAACCCTAACCCTAACCCAAACCCTAACCTTTAACTTAACCCTAAACCAATCCCTAACCCTAAACCTAACTCTAACCCAAACCTATTCCTTAACCGTAACCTTAATCCTAACCCTAACCCTCAGGCTAACCCAAGCCCTAACCCTAAACTTAACCCTAACCCTATCCCTAACACAAACCAAACCCTAACCCTAACCCTAACCATAAACCTAACCCAAACCCAAACCCTAACCCAAACCCTAACCCAAACCCTAACCCAAAAACTTACCCTAACCCTAACCCTAATCCAAACCCTAACATTAAACCTAACCCTAAACCAAACACTAACCCTAAACCTAACTCTAACGCAAACCTATTCCTTAAACATAACCTTAATTCTAACCCTAACCCTAACCCTAACCCAAACCCTAACCCTAACCCTAACCCTAACCCTAACCCTAACCCTAACCCTAAAACTAACCCAAACCCTAACCCTAACCCTAACCCAAACCCTATCCCTAAACCGAAACCTAACAGTAACCCTAACCTTAACCCAAACCCTAACCCTAACCCTAACACAAAACCTAACCCGAAACCTAAGCCTAACCCCTAAGCCCTAACCCTAACCCTTTCCCTAAACCAAACCCTAACCCTAACACTAACCTTAACCCAACACTAACCCTAACCAAACCAAACCAAACCCTAACCCTAACCCTAACCCTAACGCTAACCCAAACCCTAACACTAACCCTAACTCTAACCCTAAACCGAACTCAAACCCTAACACTAACACTAAAACTAATCCTGACCCTAAACCTAAACTAAACCGAAATCCTAAACATAAACCTAACCCAAACTCAAACCCTAACCCAAACCCTAACCCAAACCCTAACCCAAAAACTTACCCTAACCCTAACCCTAACCCAAACCCTAACATTAAACCTAACCCTAAACCAAACACTAACCCTAAACCTAACTCTAACGCAAACCTATTCCTTAAACATAACCTTAATCCTAACCCTAACCCTAACCCTAACCCAAGCCCTAACCCTAACCCTAAACCTAACCCTAAACCTAACACAAACCCAAACCCTAACCCAAACCCTAACTCTAATCCTAACCCTAACCCTAACCCTAATCCAAACCAAACCCTAACCCTAACCCTAACCCTAACCCTAAATCAAACCCTAACCCTAACTCTAACACTAACCCAAACCCAAAGCCTAACCCTAAATTAAACCGTAACCCTAACCCAAACCCTAAATCTAACCCAAAACCTAACCCTAACCAAAACACGAACCCAAACCCTAACCCTAAACCAAACCCTAACCCAAACCTTAACGCTAAACCTTACTCTGACCTTAACATAAACCAAAAACCTAACCCTAACCCTAAAACTAACCCAAACCCTAACCCTAACCCTAACCCAAACCCTAATTCAAACCCTAACCCTAACCCAAACCCGAAACCTAACCCTAACCCAAATACAAACCCTAACCCTAACCCTAACCCTGACCCAAACCAAACCCTAACCCTAACCCTAACTCTAACCCTAACCCTATCCCAAACCTAAAACACTAACACGAACCCGAAATCTAACCTTCACCCTAACCCAAAACCTAACCGTAACCCTCACCCAAACCCTAACACTACCACTAACCCTAAACCTAAACCAAACCGAAACCCTAAACTTAACCCTAACCCTAATCCAAACCCTAACCCTAACCCAAACCCTAACCCTAAACCTAACCCTAACCCTAACCCTAACCCAAACCGTAACCCTAACCCTCACCCTAACCCTAACTCAAACCCTAACCCTAAACCTAAACCTAACCCAAACCCTAATGCTAAACCTAACCCTAACCCTAACCCTAACCCTAACCCTAACCCTAAACCAAAGCCAAAACCTAACACTAACACTAACCCAAATCCTAACCCTAAACCTACACCAAACCAAACCCTAACCCTATCCCTAACCCTAACCCTAACCCTAACACTAACCCTAACCCTAAACCTAACCCTAACCCTAACACTATCCCTAACACAAACCAAACCATAAGCGTAACCCTAACCCTAACCCTAACCCAAACCAAACCCTAATTCTAACCCAAACACTAACCCTCACCCTAACCCAAACCCTAACTCTAACCCTCACCCTAACCCAAACCCTAATCCTAACCCTAACCCTAACCCTAACCCAAAACCTAACTCTAACCCTCACCCTAACCCAAACCCTAACCCTAACCCTAACTCAAACCCTAACCCTAACCCTAACCCAAACCCTAACACTAAACCTAAACCAAACCCTAACCCTAACCGTAACCCTAAATCTAACCCTAAGCCTAACCCAAACCCTACCCTTAAACCTAACCCTAAACCAAAATCTATCCCTAAACCTAACTCTAACCCAAACCTAATCCTTAACCATAAACTTAATCCTAACCCTAACCCTCAGGCTAACCCAAGCCCTAACCCTAAACTTAACCCTAACCCTATCCCTAACACAAACCAAACCCTAACCCTAACCCTAACCATAAACCTAACCCAAACCCAAACCCTAACCCAAACCCTAACCCAAACCCTAACCCAAAAACTTACCCTAACCCTAACCCTAATCCAAACCCTAACATTAAACCTAACCCTAAACCAAACACTAACCCTAAACCTAACTCTAACGCAAACCTATTCCTTAAACATAACCTTAATTCTAACCCTAACCCTAACCCTAACCCAAACCCTAACCCTAACCCTAACCCTAACCCTAACCCTAACCCTAACCCTAAAACTAACCCAAACCCTAACCCTAACCCTAACCCAAACCCTATCCCTAAACCGAAACCTAACAGTAACCCTAACCTTAACCCAAACCCTAACCCTAACCCTAACACAAAACCTAACCCGAAACCTAAGCCTAACCCCTAAGCCCTAACCCTAACCCTTTCCCTAAACCAAACCCTAACCCTAACACTAACCTTAACCCAACACTAACCCTAACCAAACCAAACCAAACCCTAACCCTAACCCTAACCCTAACGCTAACCCAAACCCTAACACTAACCCTAACCCTAACCCTAAACCAAACCCAAACCCTAACACTAACACTAAAACTAATCCTAACCCTAAACCTAAACTAAACCGAAATCCTAAACATAAACCTAACCCAAACCCAAACCCTAACCCAAACCCTAACCCAAACCCTAACCCAAAAACTTACCCTAACCCTAACCCTAACCCAAACCCTAACATTAAACCTAACCCTAAACCAAACACTAACCCTAAACCTAACTCTAACGCAAACCTATTCCTTAAACATAACCTTAATCCTAACCCTAACCCTAACCCTAACCCAAGCCCTAACCCTAACCCTAAACCTAACCCTAAACCTAACACAAACCCAAACCCTAACCCAAACCCTAACTCTAATCCTAACCCTAACCCTAACCCTAATCCAAACCAAACCCTAACCCTAACCCTAACCCTAACCCTAAATCAAACCCTAACCCTAACTCTAACACTAACCCAAACCCAAAGCCTAACCCTAAATTAAACCGTAACCCTAACCCAAACCCTAAATCTAACCCAAAACCTAACCCTAACCAAAACACGAACCCAAACCCTAACCCTAAACCAAACCCTAACCCAAACCTTAACGCTAAACCTTACTCTGACCTTAACATAAACCAAAAACCTAACCCTAACCCTAAAACTAACCCAAACCCTAACCCTAACCCTAACCCAAACCCTAATTCAAACCCTAACCCTAACCCAAACCCGAAACCTAACCCTAACCCAAATACAAACCCTAACCCTAACCCTAACCCTGACCCAAACCAAACCCTAACCCTAACCCTAACTCTAACCCTAACCCTATCCCAAACCTAAAACACTAACACGAACCCGAAATCTAACCTTCACCCTAACCCAAAACCTAACCGTAACCCTCACCCAAACCCTAACACTACCACTAACCCTAAACCTAAACCAAACCGAAACCCTAAACTTAACCCTAACCCTAATCCAAACCCTAACCCTAACCCAAACCCTAACCCTAAACCTAACCCTAACCCTAACCCTAACCCAAACCGTAACCCTAACCCTCACCCTAACCCTAACTCAAACCCTAACCCTAAACCTAAACCTAACCCAAACCCTAATGCTAAACCTAACCCTAACCCTAACCCTAACCCTAACCCTAACCCTAAACCAAAGCCAAAACCTAACACTAACACTAACCCAAATCCTAACCCTAAACCTACACCAAACCAAACCCTAACCCTATCCCTAACCCTAACCCTAACCCTAACACTAACCCTAACCCTAAACCTAACCCTAACCCTAACACTATCCCTAACACAAACCAAACCATAAGCGTAACCCTAACCCTAACCCTAACCCAAACCAAACCCTAATTCTAACCCAAACACTAACCCTCACCCTAACCCAAACCCTAACTCTAACCCTCACCCTAACCCAAACCCTAATCCTAACCCTAACCCTAACCCTAACCCAAAACCTAACTCTAACCCTCACCCTAACCCAAACCCTAACCCTAACCCTAACTCAAACCCTAACCCTAACCCTAACCCAAACCCTAACACTAAACCTAAACCAAACCCTAACCCTAACCGTAACCCTAAATCTAACCCTAAGCCTAACCCAAACCCTACCCTTAAACCTACCCCTAAACCAAAATCTATCCCTAAACCTAACTCTAACCCAAACCTAATCCTTAACCATAAACTTAATCCTAACCCTAACCCTAACCCTGACCCAAGACCTAACCATAACCCTAAACCTAACCCTAAACCTAACCCTAACCTTAACCATAACCCTAACCCTAACCCAGACCAAACCCTAACCCTAACCCTAACACTAACATTATCCCTAACCCAAACCAAACCCTAACCATAACCCTAACCCTAACCGTAACCCATACCCAATCCCTAACACTAACCCTAACCCTAACCCACACCCTAACGCTAACCCTAACACTAACCCTAACCCTAACCAAACCAAACCCTAACCCTAAATTTTACCCTAATCCTAACCAAAACGCTAAACCTAATCCTAACCCTAACCCTAAACCTAACCCAAACCAAACCCTAACCCTAACCCTAACCCTAACCCTAACCCTAACCCAAACCCTAACCCTAACTCTAACACTAAGCCAAACCCAAAGCCTAACATTAAACTAAACCGTAACCCTATGCCAAAGCCTAAATCTAACCCTAAACCTAACCCTAAGCAAAACACGAACCCAAACCCTAACCCTAAACCAAACCCTAACCCAAACCCTAATGATAAAACTAACTCTACCCCTAACATAAACCAAAAACCTAACCCTAACCCTAACCCTAAACCTAACCCTAACCCTAACCCTAATCCAAACCCTAACTCTAACCCTAAACCTAACCCAAACCCGAAACCTAACCCTAACCCAAATACAAACCCTAACCCTAACCCTAACCCTAACCCAAACCAAACCTTAACCCAAACCCAAACACTAACCCTCACCCGAACCCTAACCTTAACCCTAACCCAAAACCTACCCTAACCCTCACCCAAACCCTAACACTACAACTAACCCTAACTCTAAACCAAACCCAAACCCTAACCTTAACCCTAATCCAAACACTAACCCTAAACCTAACCCTAACCCTAATCCAAACCCTAACCCTAACCCTAACGATAAAACTAACTCTACCCCTAACATAAACCAAAAACCTAACCCTAACCCTAACCCTAAAACTAACCCTAACCCTAACCCTAATCCAAACCCTAACCCTAACTCTAAACCAAACCCAAACCCTAACCTTAACCCTAATCCAAACACTAACCCTAAACCTAACCCTAACCCTAATCCAAACCCTAACCCTAACCCAAACCCTAACCCAAACCTAACCCTAACCCTAACCCTAACCCAAACCCTAACCCTAAACCTAAACTTAACCAAAACCCTAATGCTAAACCTAACCCTAACCCTAACCCTAACCCTAACCCAAAACCTAACTCTAACCCTAACCCTAACCCTAACCCTAAACCAAACCCAAACCCTAACACTAACACTAACCCAACCACTAAACCTAACCCTAATCCTAACCCTAACCGTAGCCCTAACCCTAACCCTAACCCAAACCCTAACCTTAAACTTAACCCTAAACCAATCCCTAACCCTAAACCTAACTCTAACCCAAACCTATTCCTTAACCGTAACCTTAATCCTAACCCTAACCCTCAGGCTAACCCAAGCCCTAACCCTAAACTTAACCCTAACCCTATCCCTAACACAAACCAAACCCTAACCCTAACCCTAACCATAAACCTAACCCAAACCCAAACCCTAACCCAAACCCTAACCCAAACCCTAACCCAAAAACTTACCCTAACCCTAACCCTAACCCAAACCCTAACATTAAACCTAACCCTAAACCAAACACTAACCCTAAACCTAACTCTAACGCAAACCTATTCCTTAAACATAACCTTAATCCTAACCCTAACCCTAACCCTAACCCAAGCCCTAACCCTAACCCTAAACCTAACCCTAAACCTAACACAAACCCAAACCCTAACCCAAACCCTAACTCTAATCCTAACCCTAACCCTAACCCTAATCCAAACCAAACCCTAACCCTAACCCTAACCCTAACCCTAAATCAAACCCTAACCCTAACTCTAACACTAACCCAAACCCAAAGCCTAACCCTAAATTAAACCGTAACCCTAACCCAAACCCTAAATCTAACCCAAAACCTAACCCTAACCAAAACACGAACCCAAACCCTAACCCTAAACCAAACCCTAACCCAAACCTTAACGCTAAACCTTACTCTGACCTTAACATATACCAAAAACCTAACCCTAACCCTAAAACTAACCCAAACCCTAACCCTAACCCTAACCCAAACCCTAATTCTAACCCTAACCCTAACCCAAACCCGAAACCTAACCCTAACCCAAATACAAACCCTAACCCTAACCCTAAATCTGACCCAAACCAAACCCTAACCCTAACCCTAACGCTAACCCTAACCCTATCCCAAACCCAAACACTAACACAAACCCGAACTCAAACCTTCACCCTAACCCAAAACCTAACCTTAGCCCTCACCCAAACCCCAACACCACCACCAACCCTAAACCTAAACCAAACCCAAACCCAAAACTTAACCCTAACCCAAACACTAACCCTAACCCTAACCCTAATCCAAACCCTAACCCTAACCCAAACCCTAACCCTAAACCTAACCCTAACCCTAACCCTAACCCAAACCCTAACCCTAACCCTAACCCTAACCCTAACTCAAACCCTAACCCTAAACCTAAACCTAACCCAAACACTAATGCTAAACCTAACCCTAACCCTAACCCTAACCCTAACCCTAAACCAAACCCAAAACCTAACACTAACACTAACCCAAATCCTAACCCTAAACCTACACCAAACCAAACCCTAACCCTATCCCTAAACCTAACCCTAACCCTAACACTAACCCTAACCCTAAACCTAACCCTAACCCTAACACTATCCCTAACACAATCCAAACCATAACCGTAACCCTAACCCTAACCCTAACCCAAAACAAACCCTAACACTAACCCTAACGCTAACCCTAACCCTAACCCAAACCCAAACACTAACCCGAAAACTAACCCTATCCCTAAACCAAAACCTAACCCTAACTCTAACTCTACCCCTAACCCTAACCCAAACCCGAACCCTAACCCAAACCCTAACTCTAAAGCTAACGCTAACCCAAACCCTAAACCTAACCCTGACCCAAACCCTAAAACTAACCCAAACCCAAACCGAAAACCTATCCCTAAACCGAAACCTAACAGTAACCCTAACCTTAACCCAAACCCTAACCCTAACCCTAACACAAAACCTAACCCTAAACCTAAGCCTAACCCCTAAGCCCTAACCCTAACCCTTTCCCTAAACCAAACCCTAACCCTAACACTAACCTTAACCCAACACTAACCCTAACCAAACCAAACCAAACCCTAACCCTAACCCTAACCCTAACGCTAACCCAAACCCTAACACTAACCCTAACCCTAACCCTAAACCAAACCCAAACCCTAACACTAACACTAAAACTAATCCTAACCCTAAACCTAAACTAAACCGAAATCCTAACCCTAATCCTAATCCTAACCCAAACCCAAACCCAAACCCTAACCCTAACCCTAAACCTAACCCAAAGCCAAACCCTAGCACTAACCCTAACCCTAACCCAAACCAAACCCTAACCCTAATCCTAACCCTAACCCTAACCCAAACCCAAACCCTAACACTAACCCTCACCCTAACCCACATCCTAACGCTAACCCTAACCCTAACATTAACCCTAACCCAAACCAAACCCTAACACTAACCCTCACCCTAACCCACATCCTAACCCTAACCCTAACCCTAACATTAACCCTAACCCAAACCAAACCCTAACACTAACCCTAAACCCAACCCTAACCCAAACAATAACCCTAATCCTAAACCTAAACCTAAGCCTAACCCTAATGCTAAACCTAACCCTAACCCCTAACCCTAATCCTTACCCTAAACCAAACCCAACCCCTAACCCTAAACCTAACCCTAACCCAAACACTAAGCCTAACCCTACCCTAAACCTAACCCTAACCGAAACCCTAACCCTAACCCTAACCCTAACCCAAACCCTAACCCTAAACCTAAACCTAACCCAAACCCTAATGCTAAACCTAACCCTAACCCTAAACCTAAACCAAACCGAAATCCTAACCCTAACCCTAACCGTAAACCTAATCCAAACCCAAACCCTAACCCTAAACTGAAACCTAACCCGAACACAAACCCCAACCCTAACACTAACCCTAACCCTAAACCTAACCCTAACACTATCCCTAACACAAACCAAACCATAACCGTAACCGTAACCCTAACCCTAACCCAAACCAAACCCTAAACCTAACCCTAACGGTAACCCTAACCCTAACCCTAACCCAAACCCAAACACTAACCCGAAAACTAACCCTATCCCTAAACCAAAACCTAACCCTAACTCTAACCCTAACCTGAACCCAAACCCGAACCCTAACCCAAATCCTAACTCTAAAGCTAACGCAAACCCAAACCCTTAACCTAACCCTGACCCAAACCCTAAAACTAATCCAATCCCAAACCCAAAATCTATCCCTAAACCGAAACCTAACAGTAACCCTAACCTTAACCCAAACCCTAACCCTAACCCAAACCAAACCCTAACCCTAACCCTAACCCTAATCCTAATCCTAACCCTAACCCAAAGCCTAACCCTAACTCTAACACTAACCCAAACCCAAAGCTTAACCCTAAACTAAACCGTAACCCTAACCCAAAGCCTAAATCTAACCCTAAACCTAACCCTAAGCAAAACACGAACCCAAACCCTAACCTTAAACCAAACCCTAAACCAAACGCTAACGCTAAAATTAACACTACACCTAACATAAACCAAAAACCTAAACCTAACCCTAACCCTAACCCTAACCCTAACCCTAATCCAAACCCTAACTCTAACCCTAACCGTAACCCAAACCCGAAACCTACCCCTAACCCAAATAGAAACCCTAACCGTAACCCTAACCGTGACCCAAACCAAACCCTAACCCAAACCCAAACACTAACCCGAAACCAAACCCTAAACTTAACCCTAACCCAAAACCTAACCCTAACCCTCACCCAAACCCTAACACTACCACTAACCCTAAGCATAAACCAAACCCAAACCCTAACCTTAACCCTAATCCAAACACTAACCCTAACCCTAACACTAACCGTAATCCAAACCCTAACCCTACCACTAACCCTATCCCTAAAACTAACCCTAACCCTAACCCTAACCCTAACCCTAAACCAAAATCTAACCCTAAACCTAACTCTAACCCAAACCTAATCCTTAACCGTAAACTTAATCCTAACCCTAACCCTAACCCTAACCCAGACCAAACCCTTACCCTAACCCTAACACTAACATTATCCCTAACCCAAACTAAACCCTAACCATAACCCTAACCCTAACCGTAACCCATACCCAATCCCTAACACTAACCCTAACCCTAACCCACACCCTAACGCTAACCCTAACACTAACCCTAACCCTAACCAAACCAAACACTAACCCTAACTTTTACCCTAATCCTAACCAAAACGCTAAACCTAATCCTAACCCTAAACCTAACCCAAACCAAACCCTAACGCTAACCCTAACCCTAACCCTAACCCTAACCCAAACCCTAACCCTAACTCTAACACTAAGCCAAACCCAAAGCCTAACCCGAAACTAAACCGTAACCCTATGCCAAAGCCTAAATCTAACCCTAAACCTAACCCTAAGCAAAACACGAACCCAAACCCTAACCCTAAACCAAACCCTAACCCAAACCCTAACGATAAAACTAACTCTTCCCCTAACATAAACCAAAAACCTAACCCTAACCCTAACCATAAACCTAACCCTAACCCTAACCCTAATCCAAACCCTAACTCTAACCCTAAACCTAACCCAAACCCGAAACCTATCCCTAACCCAAATACAAACCCTAACCCTAACCCTAACCCAAACCAAACCTTAACCCAAACCCAAACACTAACCCTCACCCGAACCCTAACCTTAACCCTAACCCAAAACCTAACCCTATCCCTCACCCAAACCCTAACACTACAACTAACCCTAACTCTAAACCAAACCCAAACCCTAACCTTAACCCTAATCCAAACACTAACCATAAACCTAACCCTAACCCTAATCCAAACCCTAACCCTAACCCAAACCCTAACCCTAAACCTAACCCTAACCCTAACCCTAACCCTAACCCAAACCCTAACCCTAAACCTAAACCTAACCAAAACCCTAATGCTAAACCTAACCCTAACCCTAAACCTAACCCTAACCCAAAACCTAACTCTAACCCTAACCCTAACCCTAACCCTAAACCAAACCCAAACCCTAACACTAACACTAACCCAAGCACTAAACCTAACCCTAATCCTAACCCTAACCGTAACCCTAACCCTAACCCTAACCCAACCCCTAACCTTAAACTTAACCCTAAACCAATCCCTAACCCTAAACCTAACTCTAACCCAAACCTATTCCTTAACCATAACCTTAATCCTAACCCTAACCCTCAGGCTAACCCAAGCCCTAACCCTAAACTTAACCCTAACCCTATCCCTAACACAAACCAAACCCTAACCCTAACCCTAACCATAAACCTAACCCAAACCCAAACCCTAACCCAAACCCTAACCCAAACCCTAACCCAAAAACTTACCCTAAGCCTAACCCTAACCCAAACCCTAACATTAAACCTAACCCTAAACCAAACACTAACCCTAAACCTAACTCTAACGCAAACCTATTCCTTAAACATAACCTTAATCCTAACCCTAACCCTAACCCTAACCCAAGCCCTAACCCTAACCCTAAACCTAACCCTAAACCTAACACAAACCCAAACCCTAACCCAAACCCTAACTCTAATCCTAACCCTAACCCTAACCCTAATCCAAACCAAACCCTAACCCTAACCCTAACCCTAACCCTAAATCAAACCCTAACCCTAACTCTAACACTAACCCAAACCCAAAGTCTAACCCTAAATTAAACCGTAACCCTAAGCCAAACCCTAAATCTAACCCTAAACCTAACCCTAACCAAAACACGAACCCAAACCCTAACCCTAAACCAAACCCTAACCCAAACCTTAACGCTAAACCTTACTCTGACCTTAACATAAACCAAAAACCTAACCCTAACCCTAAAACTAACCCAAACCCTAACCCTAACCCTAACCCAAACCCTAATTCTAACCCTAACCCTAACCCAAACCCGAAACCTAACCCTAACCCAAATACAAATCCTAACCCTAACCCTAACCCTGACCCAAACCAAACCCTAACCCTAACCCTAACTCTAACCATAACCCTATCCCAAACCCAAACACTAACACGAACCCGAACTCTAACCTTCACCCTAACCCAAAACCTAACCTTAACCCTCACCCAAACCCTAACACTACCACTAACCCTAAACCTAAACCAAACCCAAACCCTAAACTTAACCCTAACCCTAATCCAAACCCTAACCCTAACCCAAACCCTAACCCTAAACCTAACCCTAACCCTAACCCTAACCCAAACCCTAACCCTAACCCTAACCCTAACCCTAACTCAAACCCTAACCCTAAACCTAAACCTAACCCAAACCCTAATGCTAAACCTAACCCTAACCCTAACCCTAACCCTAAACCAAAGCCAAAACCTAACACTAACACTAACCCAAATCCTAACCCTAAACCTACACCAAACCAAACCCTAACCCTATCCCTAACCCTAATCCTAACCCTAACACTAACCCTAACCCTAAACCTAACCCTAACCCTAACACTATCCCTAACACAAACCAAACCATAAGCGTAACCCTAACCCTAACCCTAACCCAAACCAAACCCTAACTCTAACCCTAACGCTAACCCTAACCCTAACCCAAACCCAAACACTAACCCGAAAACTAACCCTATCCCTAAACCAAAACCTAACCCTAACTCTAACCCTAACCCTAACCCAAACCCGAACCCTAACCCAAACCCTAACTCTAAAGCTAACGCTAACCCAAACCGTAAACCTAATCCTGACCCAAACCCTAAAACTAACCCAAACCCAAACCCAAAACCTATCCCTAAACCCAAACCTAACAGTAACCCTAACCTTAACCCAAACTCTAACCCTAACCCTAACACAAAACCTAACCCTAAATCTAAGCCTAACCCCTAAGCCCTAACCCTAACCCTTTCCCTAAACCAAACCCTAACCCTAACACTAACCTTAACCCAACACTAACCCTAACCAAACCAAACCAAACCCTAAACCTAACCCTAACCCTAACGCTAACCCAAACCCTCTCACTAACCCTAACCCTAACCCTAAACCAAACCCAAACCCTAACACTAACACTAAAACTAATCCTAACCCTAAACCTAAACTAAACCGAAATCCTAACGCTAATCCTAATCCTAACGCAAACCCAAACCCAAAACCTAACCCTAACCTTAAACCTAACCCAAACCCAAACCCTAACACTAACCCTAACCCTAACCCAAACCAAACCCTAACCCTAATCCTAACCCTAACCCTAACCCAAACCCAAACCCTAACACTAACCATCACCCTAACCGACATCCTAACGGTAACCCTAACCCTAACATTAACCCTAACACAAACCAAACCCTAACACTAACCCTCACCCTAACCCACATCCTAACCCTAACCCTAACCCTAACATTAACCCTAACCCAAACCAAAACCTAACACTAACCCTAAACCCAACCCTAACCCAAACAATAACCCTAATCCTAAACCTAAACCTAAGCCTAACCCTAATGCTAAACCTAACCCTAACCCCTAACCCTAATCCTTACCCTAAACCAAACCCAACCCCTAACCCTAAACCTAACCCTAACCCAAACACTAAGCCTAACCCTACCCTAAACCTAACCCTAACCGAAACCCTAACCCTAACCCTAACCCTAACCCAAACCCTAACCCTAAACCTAAACCTAACCCAAACCCTAATGCTAAACCTAACCCTAACCCTAAACCTAAACCAAACCGAAATCCTAACCCTAACCCTAACCGTAAACCTAATCCAAACCCAAACCCTAACCCTAAACTGAAACCTAACCCGAACACAAACCCCAACCCTAACACTAACCCTAACCCTAAACCTAACCCTAACACTATCCCTAACACAAACCAAACCATAACCGTAACCGTAACCCTAACCCTAACCCAAACCAAACCCTAAACCTAACCCTAACGGTAACCCTAACCCTAACCCTAACCCAAACCCAAACACTAACCCGAAAACTAACCCTATCCCTAAACCAAAACCTAACCCTAACTCTAACCCTAACCTGAACCCAAACCCGAACCCTAACCCAAATCCTAACTCTAAAGCTAACGCAAACCCAAACCCTTAACCTAACCCTGACCCAAACCCTAAAACTAATCCAATCCCAAACCCAAAATCTATCCCTAAACCGAAACCTAACAGTAACCCTAACCTTAACCCAAACCCTAACCCTAACCCAAACCAAACCCTAACCCTAACCCTAACCCTAATCCTAATCCTAACCCTAACCCAAAGCCTAACCCTAACTCTAACACTAACCCAAACCCAAAGCTTAACCCTAAACTAAACCGTAACCCTAACCCAAAGCCTAAATCTAACCCTAAACCTAACCCTAAGCAAAACACGAACCCAAACCCTAACCTTAAACCAAACCCTAAACCAAACGCTAACGCTAAAATTAACACTACACCTAACATAAACCAAAAACCTAAACCTAACCCTAACCCTAACCCTAACCCTAACCCTAATCCAAACCCTAACTCTAACCCTAACCGTAACCCAAACCCGAAACCTACCCCTAACCCAAATAGAAACCCTAACCGTAACCCTAACCGTGACCCAAACCAAACCCTAACCCAAACCCAAACACTAACCCGAAACCAAACCCTAAACTTAACCCTAACCCAAAACCTAACCCTAACCCTCACCCAAACCCTAACACTACCACTAACCCTAAGCATAAACCAAACCCAAACCCTAACCTTAACCCTAATCCAAACACTAACCCTAACCCTAACACTAACCGTAATCCAAACCCTAACCCTAACACAAACCCTAACCCTAAACCTAACCCTAACCCTAACCCTAACCCTAACCCTAAACCAAAATCTAACCCTAAACCTAACTCTAACCCAAACCTAATCCTTAACCGTAAACTTAATCCTAACCCTAACCCTAACCCCAACCCAGACCAAACCCTTACCCTAACCCTAACACTAACATTATCCCTAACCCAAACTAAACCCTAACCATAACCCTAACCCTAACCGTAACCCATACCCAATCCCTAACACTAACCCTAACCCTAACCCACACCCTAACGCTAACCCTAACACTAACCCTAACCCTAACCAAACCAAACACTAACCCTAACTTTTACCCTAATCCTAACCAAAACGCTAAACCTAATCCTAACCCTAAACCTAACCCAAACCAAACCCTAACGCTAACCCTAACCCTAACCCTAACCCTAACCCAAACCCTAACCCTAACTCTAACACTAAGCCAAACCCAAAGCCTAACCCGAAACTAAACCGTAACCCTATGCCAAAGCCTAAATCTAACCCTAAACCTAACCCTAAGCAAAACACGAACCCAAACCCTAACCCTAAACCAAACCCTAACCCAAACCCTAACGATAAAACTAACTCTTCCCCTAACATAAACCAAAAACCTAACCCTAACCCTAACCATAAACCTAACCCTAACCCTAACCCTAATCCAAACCCTAACTCTAACCCTAAACCTAACCCAAACCCGAAACCTAACCCTAACCCAAATACAAACCCTAACCCTAACCCTAACCCAAACCAAACCTTAACCCAAACCCAAACACTAACCCTCACCCGAACCCTAACCTTAACCCTAACCCAAAACCTAACCCTAACCCTCACCCAAACCCTAACACTACAACTAACCCTAACTCTAAACCAAACCCAAACCCTAACCTTAACCCTAATCCAAACACTAACCATAAACCTAACCCTAACCCTAATCCAAACCCTAACCCTAACCCAAACCCTAACCCTAAACCTAACCCTAACCCTAACCCTAACCCTAACCCAAACCCTAACCCTAAACCTAAACCTAACCAAAACCCTAATGCTAAACCTAACCCTAACCCTAAACCTAACCCTAACCCAAAACCTAACTCTAACCCTAACCCTAACCCTAACCCTAAACCAAACCCAAACCCTAACACTAACACTAACCCAAGCACTAAACCTAACCCTAATCCTAACCCTAACCGTAACCCTAACCCTAACCCTAACCCAAACCCTAACCTTAAACTTAACCCTAAACCAATCCCTAACCCTAAACCTAACTCTAACCCAAACCTATTCCTTAACCATAACCTTAATCCTAACCCTAACCCTCAGGCTAACCCAAGCCCTAACCCTAAACTTAACCCTAACCCTATCCCTAACACAAACCAAACCCTAACC
>JAJHUQ010000050.1:4917500-4920000 GCA_035773235.1 Eospalax fontanierii | reverse complement strand
AACTCCAACCCTAACACTAACCCTAACCCTAAACCTAACCCTAACACTATCAATAACACAAACCAAACCATAACCGTAACCGTAACCCTAACCCTAACCCAAACCAAACCCTAAACCTAACCCTAACGCTAACCCTAACCCTAACCCTAACCCAAACCCAAACACTAACCCGAAAACTAACCCTATCCCTAAACCAAAACCTAACCCTAACTCTAACCCTAACCTTAACCCAAACCCGAACCCTAACCCAAACCCTAACTCTAAAGCTAACGCAAACCCAAACCCTTAACCTAACACTGACGCAAACCCTAAAACTAATCCAATCCCAAACCCAAAATCTATCCCTAAACCGAAACCTAACAGTAACCCTAACCTTAACCCAAACCCTAACCCTAACCCAAACCAAACCCTAACCCTAACCCTTACACTAACCCTAACCTAAACGCTAACCCTACTCGTAACCTTAACCCTAACCCAAACCAAACCCTAACCCTAACCCTAACCCTAATCCTAACCCTAACCCTAACCCAAAGCCTAACCCTAACTCTAACACTAACCCAAACCCAAAGCTTAACCCTAAACTAAACCGTAACCCTAACCCAAAGCCTAAATCTAACCCTAAACCTAACCCTAAGCAAAACCCGAACCCAAACCCTAACCCTAAACCAAACGCTAACGCTAAAATTAACTCTACCCCTAACATAAACCAAAAACCTAAACCTAAACCTAACCCTAACCCTAACCCTAACCCTAACCCTAATCCAAACCCTAACTCTAACCCTAACCGTAACCCAAACCCGAAACCTAACCCTAACCCAAATAGAAACCCTAACCGTAACCCTAACCGTGACCCAAACCAAACCCTAACCCAAACCCAAACACTAACCCGAAACCGAACCCTAAACTTAACCCTAACCCAAAACCTAACCCTAACCCTCACCCAAACCCTAACACTACCACTAACCCTAACCATAAACCAAACCCAAACCCTAACCTTAACCCTAATCCAAACACTAACCCTAACCCTAACACTAACCCTAATCCAAACCCTAACCCTAACACAAACCCTAACACTAAACCTAACCCTAACCCTAACCCAAACCCTAACCCTAAACCTAAACCTAATCCAAACCCTAATGATAAACTTAACCCTACCCCTAACCCTAACCCTAACCCAAAACATAACTCTAACCCTACCCCTAACCCTAAACAAAACCCAAATGCTAACACTAACACTAACCCAAACACTAAACCTAACACTAATTCTAACCCTAACCGTAACCCTAACCCTAACCCTAACCCAAACACTAACCTTAAACTTAACCGTTAACCAAACCCTAACCCTAAACCTAACTCTAACCCAAACCTAATCCTTAACTGTAACCTTAATCCTAACCCTAACCCTAAGGCTAAGCAAAGCCCTAACCCTAACCTTAACCCTAACCCTATCCCTAACACAAACCAAACCCTAACACTAACCCTAACCATAAACCTAACCCAAATCCAAACCGTAAACCAAACCCTAACCCAAACCCTAACCCAAACACTTACCCTAACCCTAACCCTAACCCAAACCCTAACCCTAAACCTAACGCTAAACCAAACCCTAACTCTAAACCTAACTCTAACACAAACCTATTCCTTAAACGTAACCTTAATCCTAACGCTAACCCTAAGGCTAACAGGAGCCCTAACCCTAACCCTAAACCTAACCTTAAACCTAACCCAAACCCAAACCCTAACCCAAACCCTAACCCTAACCCTAACCCTAACCCTAACCAAACCAAACCCGAACCCTAACCCTAACTCTAACCCTAACACTAAACCTAACCCAAACCCACACCCTAACCCTAACTCCAACACTAACCCAAACCCAAAGCCTAACCCTAAACTAAACCGTAACCCTAACCCAAACCCTAAATCTAACCCTAAAACTAACCCTACCCAAAACACGAACCCAAACCCTAACCCTAACCCAAACCCTAACCCAAACACTTACCCTAACCCTAACCCTAACCCAAAACCTAACCTTAAACCTATCCCTAAACCAAACCCTTACCCTAAAGCTAACTCTAACCCAAACCTATTCCTTAACCGTAACCTTAATCCTAACCCTAACCCTAACCCTAACCCAAGCCCTAACCCTAACCCTAAACCTAACCATAAACCTAACCCAAACACAAACCCTAACCCAAACCCTAACCTTAATCCTAACCCTAACCATAACCCTAACCAAACCAAACCCGAACCCTAACCCTAACCCTAAACCTAACCCTAACCCAAACCCTAACCCTAACCCTAACCCTAACCCAAACCCGAAACCTAACCCTAACCCAAAGATGAACCCTAACCCTAACACTAACCCTAACCCAAACCAAACCCTAACCCTAACCCTAACCCAAACCAAACCCTAACCCAAACCCAAACACTAACCCTCAACCGAACCCTAACCTTAACCCTAACCCAAAACGTAACCCTAACCCTCACCCAAAACCTAACA
>JAJHUQ010000050.1:4892500-4912500 GCA_035773235.1 Eospalax fontanierii | reverse complement strand
CCCTCACCCTAACCCAAACCCTAATCCTAACCCTAACCCTAACCCTAACCCAAAACCTAACTCTAACCCTCACCCTAACCCAAACCCTAACCCTGACCCTAACTCAAACCCTAACCCTAACCCTAACCCAAACCCTAACACTAAACCTAAACCTAACCCTAACCCTAACCGTAACCCTAACCCTAACCCTAAGCCTAACCCAAACCCTACCCTTAAACCTACCCCTAAACCAAAATCTAACTCTAAACCTAACTCTAACCCAAACCTAATCCTTAACCGTAACCTTAATCCTAACCCTAACCCTAACCCTAACCCAAGCCCTAAGCATAACCCTAAACCTAACTCTAACCTTAACCATAACCCTAACCCTAACCCTAACCTTAAACCAAACCCAAACCCTAACCCTAACCCTAACACTAACACTAAAATTATCCCTAACCCAAACCAAACCCTAACCATAACCCTAACCCTAACCGTAAAACCATACCCAAACCCTAACACTAACCCTAATCCTAACTCACACCCTAACCCTAACCCTAACACTAACCCTAACCCTAACCAAACCAAACTCTAACCCTAACTTTTACCCTAACCCTAACCTAAACGCTAACCCTAATCCTAACCCTAACCCTAACCCTAACCCAAACCAAACCCTAATGCTAAAACTAACCCTAACCCTAACCCAAAACCTAACTCTAAACCTAACCCTAACCCTATCCCAAACCCTAACCCTAAATCTAAACCTAAACCAAACCCTAATGCTAAAACTAACCCTAACCCTAACCCAAAACCTAACTCTAAACCTAACCCTAACCCTACACCAAACCCAAAACCTAACACTAACACTAACCCTAGCACTAAACCTAACCCTAATCCTAACCGTAACCGTAATCCTAACCCTAACCCTAACCCAAACCCTAACCTTAAACTTAACCCTAAACCAATCCCTAACCCTAAACCTAATTCTAACCCAAACCTATTCCTTAACCGTAACCTTAAACCTAACCGTAATCCTAAGGCTAACCCAAGCCCTAACCCTAACCTTAACCCTAACCCTATCCCTAACACAAACCAAACCCTAAGCCTAACCCTAACCATAAACCTAACCCAAACCCAAACCCTAACCCAAACCCTAACCCAAACCCTAAGCCAAAAACTTACCCTAACCCTAACCCTAACCCAAACGCTAACCCTAACCCTAACCCTAATCCAAACCAAACCCTAACCCTAACCCTAACCCTAACCCTAACCCTAAATCAAACCCTAACCCTAACTCTAACACTAACCCAAACCCAAAGCCTAACCCTAAACTAAACCGTAACCCTAACCTTAACGCTAAACCTTACTCTGACCTTAACATAAACCAAAATCCTAACCCTAACCCTAAAACTAACCCAAACCCTAACCCAAACCCTAATTCTAACCCTAACCCTAACCCTAACCCTAACCCTAACCCTAACCCTAACACTAACCCTAACCCTAACACTAACCTCACCCTAACCCTAACACTATCCCTAACACAAACCAAACCATAACCGTAACCCTAACCCTAACCCAAACCAAACCCTAACCCTAACCCTAACGCTAACCCTAACCCTAACCCAAACCCAAACACTAACACGAAAAATAACCCTATCCCTAAACCAAAACCTAACCCTAACTCTAACCCTAACCCTAACCCAATCCCGAACCCTAACCCAAACCCTAACTCTAAAGCTAACGCTAACCCAAACCCTAAAACTAACCCTGACCCAAACCCTAAAACTAACCCAAACCCAAACCCAAAACCTATCCCTAAACCGAAACCTAACAGCAACCCTAAACTTAACCCAAACCCTAACCCTAACCCTAACATAAAACCTAACCCTAAACCTAAGCCTAACCCCTAAGCCCTAACCCTAACCCTTTCCCTAAACCAAACCCTAACCCTAACACTAACCTTAACCCAACACTAACCCTAACCAAACCAAACCAATCCCTAACCCTAACCCTAACCCTAACGCTAACCCAAACCCTAACACTAACCCTAACCCTAACCCTAAACCAAACCCAAACCCTAACACTAACACTAAAACTAATCCTAACCCTAAACCTAAACGAAACCGAAATCCTAACTCTAACCCTAACCGTAACCCTAACCCAAACCCAAACCCTAACCCTAAACTGAAACCTAACCCTAACCCAAACCCCAACCCTAACACTAACCCTAACCCTAAGCCAAAACCTAACCCTAACCCTAACCCAAACGAAACCGTAACCCTAAACCTAAACCTAACCCTAACCCAAACCCAAACCCTAACCCTAAACCTAACCCTAACCCTAACCCTAAAACTAAAACTAAAAATAACACTAAACCAAACCCTAACCCTAACCCTAACCCTAACCCAAACTCTAACCCGAACCCTAACACTAACCCTAAACCAAACCCTAACCCTAAATATAACCTTAACCCTAACCCTAAACCTAAACCTAAACCTAACGCAAACCCAAACCCTAACCGTAACCCTAACCCTAAAACCAGCCCTAAACCAAACCAAACCCTAACCCAAACCCTAACCCTAACCGTAACCCAAACCCTAACCTTAACCCTAAAACTAACCCAAACCCAAACCCTAACACTAACCCTAACCCTAACCCAAACCAAACCCTAACCCTAATCCTAACCCTAACCCTAACCCAAACCCAAACCCTAACACTAACCCTAACCCTAATATATATCCTAACCCTAACACTAACTCTAACCCCAACCCAAACCCAAACGATAACCCTAATCCTAAACCTAACCCTAACCCTAACCCTACTACTAACCCTAACCCAAACCAAAACATAACACTAACCCTAACACTAAAGCAAACCCAAACTCTAACACTAACGCTAATCCTAACCCACACCATAACCCGAACCCTAACCCTAATACTAACCATAACCCAAACCAAACCCTAACACTAACCCTAACCCTAATCCTAACCCTAACCGAAACCCTAACCCTAACCCTAACCCTAACCCTAAGCCTAAACAAAACCAAACGCTAACCCTAACCCTAACACTAACCCTAACCCAAACCCTAACCCTAAACCTAACCCTAACCTTAACCCAAAATCTAACCCTAACCCAAACCCAAACCCAAAGCCTAACCCGAAACTTAACCGTAATCCTAAACCAAACCCTCACCCTAACCCTTACCCTAACCTTAACCCAAAACCTAACCCTAAACCTAACCAAAACCCTAAACCTAAGGCAAACCCAAACCCTAAACCTAACCCTAACCCAAACTCAAACCCTAACCGTAACCCTAAACTTAACCTTAACCATAACCTTAACCCAAACCATAACTCTAACCCTAACCCTAACACAAACCCTAACCCTAACCCTAACACTAACCCCTAACCCCTAAACCTAATCCGTACCCTAAACCAAACCCAACCCCTAACCCTAAAACTAACTTAACCCAAACACTAACCCTAACCCTACCCTAACCCTAACTCCCAAATAAACCTAACCCTAAACTTAACCGTAACTCTAACCCAAACCCAAACCCTTACCCTAAAATGAACCCTAACCCTAACCCAAACCCTAAACCTAACACTAACCCTAACCCTAAACCTAACCCTAACCCAAACCCTAACCCAAACCAAACCCTAACCCTAACCCTAACCCTAACCCTAACCCAAAACAAAACCCTAAACCTAACCCTAACCCTAACCCTAACCCTAACACAAAACCTAACTCTAACCCTAACCCTAACCCTAAACCAAACCCAAACCCTAACACTAACACTAACCCTAACCCTAATCCTAACCCTAACCGTAACCCTAACCCTAACCCTAACCCAAACCCTAACCTTAAACCTAACACTAAACCAAACCCTAACCCTAAACCTAACTCTAACCCAAACCTAATCCTTAACCGTAACCTTAATCCTAACCCTAACCCTAAGGCTAACCCAAGCCCTAACCCTAACCTTAACCCTAACCCTATCCCTAACACAAACCAAATCCTAACCCTAACCCTAACCATAACCCTAACCCAAACCCAAACCCTAACCCAAACCCTAACCCAAATCTGACCCAAACCCTAACCCTAACCCAAACCCTAACCCTAAACCTAACCCTAACCCTAACCCTAACCCAAACCCTAACCCTAACCCTAACCCTAACCCAAACCCTAATGCTAAACCTAACCCTAACCCTAACCCTAAACCAAACCCAAACCCTAACACTAACACTAACCCAAATCCTAACCCTATACCTAAACCAAACCGAAATCCTAACCCTAACCCTAACCGTAAACCTAACCCAAAACCAAACCCTAACCCTAAACTGAAACCTAACCCGAACCCAAACGCCAACCCTAACACTAAACCTAAACCTAACCCTAACCCTAACCGTAACGCTAACCCTAACCCTAAGCCTAACCCAAACCCTACCCTTAAACCTAACCCTAAACCCAACTCTAACCCAAACCTAATCTTTAACCGTAACCTTAATCCTAACCCTAACCCTAACCCTAACCCAAGCCCTAAGCATAACCCCAAACCTCACCCTAACCTTAACCATAACCCTAACCCTAACCCTAACCCTAAACCAAACCCAAACCCTAACCCTAACACTAACACTAACACTAAAATTATCCCTAACCCAAATCAAACCCTAACCATAACCCTAACCCTAACCGTAACCCATACCCAAACCCTAACACTAACCCTAACCCACACCCTAACCCTAACCCTAACACTAACCCTAACCCTAATCAAACCAAACCCTAACCCTAACTTTTACCCTAACCCTAACCTAAACGATAACCCTAATCCTAACCCTAACCTTAACCCTAACCCAAACCAAACCCTAACCCTAACCCTAACCTTAATCCTAACCCTAACCCTAACCCAAACCCAAACACTAAGTCTAACACTAAGCCAAACCAAAAGCCTAACCCTAAACTAAACCGTAACCCTAACCCTAACCCTAACCCTAACCCTAACCCTAACCCTAACCCTAAACCTAACCATAACCCTAACCCTAACCCTAACCCTAACCCTAACCCAAACCCTAACCCTAAACCTAAACCTAACCCTAACCCTAAGGCTAAACCTAACCCTAACCCTAACCCTAACCCAAAACCTAACTCTAACCCTAACCCTAACCCTACACCAAACCCAAACCCTAACCCTAACACTAACCCTAGCACTAAACCTATCCCTAAACCTAACCCTAACCGTAATCCTAACCCTAACCCTAACCCAAAACCTAACCTTAAACTTAACTCTAAACCAATCCCTAACCCTAAACCTAACTCTAACCCAAACCTATTCCTTAACCGTAACATTAATCCTAACCCTAACCCTAAGGCTAACCCAAGCCCTAACCCTAACCTTAACCCTAACCCTCTCCCTAACACAAACCAAACCCTAACCCTAACCCTAACCATAAACCTAACCCAAACCCAAACCCTAACCCAAACCCTAACTGAAAAACTTACCCTAACCCTAACCCTAACCCAAATCCTAACCTTAAACCTAACCCTAAACCAAACACTAACCCTAAACCTAACTCTACCCCAAACCTATTCCTTAACCATAACCTTAATCCTAACCCTAACCCTAACCCTAACCCAAGCCCTAACCCTAACCCTAAACCTAACCCTAAACCTAACCCAAACCCAAACACTAACCCAAACCCTAACTCTAATCCTAACCCTAACCCTAACCCTAATCCAAACCAAACCCTAACCCTAACCCTAACCCTAACCCTAACCCTAACCCTAACCCTAAATCAAACCCTTACCCTAACTGTAACACTAACCTAAACCCAAAGCCTAACCCTAAACTAAACCGTAACCCTAACCCAAACCCTAAATCTAACCCTAAACCTAACCCTAACCAAAACACGAACCCAAACCCTAACCCTAAACCAAACCCTAACCCAAATCTTAACGCTAAACCTTACTCTGACCTTAACATAAACCAAAAACCTAACCCTAACCCTAATACTAACCCAAACCCTAACCCTAACCCTAACCCAAACCCTAATTCTAACCCTAACCCTAACCCAAACCCGAAACCTAACCCTTACCCAAATACAAACCCTAACCCTAACCCTAACCCTAACCCTGACCCAAACCAAACCCTAACCCTAACCCTAACGCTAACCCTAACCCTATCCCAAACACAAACACTAACGCGAACCCGAACTCTAACCTTCACCCTAACCCAAAACCTAACCCTAAACCTCACCAAACCCTAACACTACCACTAACCCTAACCCTAAACCAAACCCAAACCCTAAACTTGACCCTAACCCAAACACTAACCCTAACCCTAACCCTAATCCAAACCCTAACCCTAACCCAAACCCTAACCCTAAACCTAACCCTAACCCTAACCCTAACCCAAACCCTAACCCTAACCCTAACCCTAACCCAAACCCTAACCCTAAAACTAAACCTAACCCAAAACCTAATGCTAACCCTAACCCAAACCCTAACCCTAAACCTAAACCTAAGCCAAACCCTAATACTAAACCTAACCCTAACCCTAACCCTAACCCTAACCCTAAATCAAACCCTAACCCTAACTCTAACACTAACCCAAATCCAAAGCCTAACCCTAAACTAAACCATAACACTAACCTTAACGCTAAATCTTACTCTGACCTTAACATAAACCAAAAACCTAACCCTAACCCTAAAACTAACCCAAACCCTAACGCTAACCCTAACCCAAACCCTAATTCTAACACTAACCCTAACCCAAACCCGAAACCTAACCCTAACCCAAATACAAACCCTAAACCTAACCCTAACCCTGACCCAAACCAAACCCTAACCCTAACCCTAACGCTAACCCTAACCCTATCTCAAACCCAAACACTAACGCGAACCCGAACTCTAAACTTCACGCTAACCCAAAACCTAACCCTAACCCTCACCCAAACCCTAACACTACCACTAACCCTAACTCTAAACCAAACCCAAACCCTAAACTTAACCCTAACCCAAACACTAACCCTAACCCTAACCCTAATCCAAACCCTAACCCTAACCCAAACCCTAACCCTAACCCTAACCCTAACCCAAACCCTAACCCTAACCCTAACCCTAACCCAAACCCTAACCCTAAACCTAAACCTAACCCAAACCCTAATGCTAAAGCTAACCCTAACCCTAACCCTAACCCTAACCCTAAACCAAACCCAAACCCTAACACTAACACTAACCCAAATCCTAACCCTAAACCTAAACCAAACCGAAATCCTAACCCTAACCCTAACCCTAACCCTAACCCTAACCCTAACCCTAACCCTAACCCAAAACCTAACTCTAACCCTCACCCTAACAAAAACCCTAACTCTGACCCTAATTCAAACCCTAACCCTAACCCTAACCCAAACCCTAACACTAAACCTAAACCTAACCCTAACCCTAACCGTAACGCTAACCCTAACCCTAAGCCTAACCCAAACCCTACCCTTAAACCTAACCCTAAACCCAACTCTAACCCAAACCTAATCCTTAACCGGAACCTTAATCCTAATCCTAACCCTTACCCTAACCCAAGCCCTAAGCATAACCCCAAACCTAACCCTAACCTTAACCATAACCCTAACCCTAACCCTAACCCTAAACCAAACCCAAACCCTAACCCTAACCCTAACACTAACACTAAAATTATCCCTAACCCAAATCAAACCCTAACCATAACCCTAACCCTAACCGTAACCCATACCCAAACCCTAACACTAACTCTAACCCTAACCCTAACCCTAACACTAACCCTAACCCTAATCAAACCAAACCCTAACCCTAACTTTTACCCTAACCCTAACCTAAACGATAACCCTAATCCTAACCCTAACCTTAACCCTAACCCAAACCAAACCCTAACCCTAACCCTAACCTTAATCCTAACCCTAACCCTAACCCAAACCCTAACACTAACTCTAACACTAAGCCAAACCAAAAGCCTAACCCTAAACTAAACCGTAACCCTAACCCTAACCCTAATCCAAATCCTAACCCTAACCCAAACCCTAACCCTAAACCTAACCCAAACCCTAACCCTAACCCTAACCCTAACCCAAACCCTAACCCTAAACCTAAACCTAACCCAAACTCTAATGCTAACCCTAACCCAAACCCTAACCCTAAACCTAAACCTAAGCCAAACCCTAATACTAAACCTAACCCTAACCCTAACCCTAACCCTAAACCAAAACCAAACCCTAACACTAACACTAACCCAAATCCTAACCCTAAACCTAAAGCAAACCGAAATCCTAACCCTAAGCCTAACCGTAAACCTAACCCAAACCCAAACCCTAACCCTAAACTGAAACCTAACCCAAACCCAAACCCCAACCCTAACACTAACCCTAACCCTAAACCTAACCCTAACCCTAACACTATCCCTAACACAAACCAAACCATAACCGTAACCCTAACCCTAACCCTAACCCTAAACCTAAATCAAACCCTAACCCTAACTCTAACACTAACCCAAACCCAAAGCCTAACCCTAAACTAAACCGTAACACTAACCTTAACGCTAAATCTTACTCTGACCTTAACATAAACCAAAAACCTAACCCTAACCCTAAAACTAACCCAAACCCTAACGCTAACCCTAACCCAAACCCTAATTCCAACCCTAACCCTAACCCAAACCCGAAACCTAACCCTAACCCAAATACAAACCCTAAACCTAACCCTAACCCTGACCCAAACCAAACCCTAACCCTAACCCTAACGCTAACCCTTACCCTATCTCAAACCCAAACACTAACGCGAACACGAACTCTAAACTTCACGCTAACCCAAAACCTAACCCTAACCCTCACCCAAACCCTAACACTACCACTAACCCTAACTCTAAACCAAACCCAAACCCTAAACTTAACCCTAACCCAAACACTAACCCTAACCCTAACCCTAATACAAACCCTAACCCTAACCCAAACCCTAACCCTAAACCTAACCCTAACCCTAACCCTAACCCAAACCCTAACCCTAACCCTAACCCTAACCCAAACCCTAACCCTAAACCTAAACCTAACCCAAACCCTAATGCTAAACCTAACCCTAACCCTAACCCTAACCCTAACCCTAACCCTAACCCTAAACCAAACCCAAACCCTAACACTAACACTAACCCAAATCCTAACCCTAAACCTAAACCAAACCGAAATCCTAACCCTAACCCTAACCCTAACCCTAACCCTAACCCTAACCCTAACCCTAACCCAAAACCTAACTCTAACCCTCACCCTAACCCAAACCCTAACCCTGACCCTAATTCAAACCCTAACCCTAACCCTAACCCAAACACTAACACTAAACCTAAACCTAACCCTAACCCTAACCGTAACGCTAACCCTAACCCTAAGCCTAACCCAAACCCTACCCTTAAACCTAACCCTAAACCCAACTCTAACCCAAACCTAATCCTTAACCGTAACCTTAATCCTAACCCTAACCCTAACCCTAACCCAAGCCCTAAGCATAACCCCAAACCTAACCCTAACCTTAACCATAACCCTAACCCTAACCCTAACCCTAAACCAAACCCAAACCCTAACCCTAACCCTAACACTAACACTAAAATTATCCCTAACCCAAATCAAACCCTAACCATAACCCTAACCCTAACCGTAACCCATACCCAAACCCTAACACTAACCCTAACCCTAACCCACACCCTAACCCTAACCCTAACACTAACCCTAACCCTAATCAAACCAAACCCTAACCCTAACTTTTACCCTAACCCTAACCTAAACGATAACCCTAACCCTAACCCTAACCCTAACCCTAACCCTAACCCTAACCCTAACCCTAACCCTAACCTTAATCCTAACCCTAACCCTAACCCAAACCCTAACACTAACTCTAACACTAAGCCAAACCAAAAGCCTAACCCTAAACTAAACCGTAACCCTAACCCTAACCCTAACCCTAACCCTAACCCTAACCCTAACCCTAAACCTAACCCTAACCCTAACCCTAACCCTAACCCTAACCCAAACCCTAACCCTAAACCTAAACCTAACCCAAACCCTAATGCTAAACCTAACCCTAACCCTAACCCTAACCCAAAACCTAACTCTAACCCTAACCCTAACCCTACACCAAACCCAAACCCTAACACTAACACTAACCCTAGCACTAAACCTATCCCTAATCCTAACCCTAACCGTAATCCTAACCCTAACCCTAACCCAAACCCTAACCTTAAACTTAACCCTAAACCAATCCCTAACCCTAAACCTAACTCTAACCCAAACCTATTCCTTAACCGTAACATTAATCCTAACCGTAACCCTAAGGCTAACCCAAGCCCTAACCCTAACCTTAACCCTAACCCTCTCCCTAACACAAACCAAACCCTAACCCTAACCCTAACCATAAACCTAACCCAAACCCAAACCCTAACCCAAACCCTAACCCAAACCCTAACCGAAAAACTTACCCTAACCCTAACCCTAACCCAAACCCTAACCTTAAACCTAACCCTAAACCAAACACTAACCCTAAACCTAACTCTACCCCAAACCTATTCCTTAACCATAACCTTAATCCTAACCCTAACCCTAACCCTAACCCAAGCCCTAACCCTAACCCTAAACCTAACCCTAAACCTAACCCAAACCCAAACCCTAACCCAAACCCTAACTCTAATCCTAACCCTAACCCTAACCCTAATCCAAACCAAACCCTAACCCTAACCCTAACCCTAACCCTAACCCTAACCCTAACCCTAAATCAAACCCTTACCCTAACTGTAACACTAACCTAAACCCAAAGCCTAACCCTAAACTAAACCGTAACCCTAACCCAAACCCTAAATCTAACCCTAAACCTAACCCTAACCAAACCACGAACCCAAACCCTAACCCTAAACCAAACCCTAACCCAAATCTTAACGCTAAACCTTACTCTGACCTTAACATAAACCAAAAACCTAACCCTAAACCTAAAACTAACCCAAACCCTAACCCTAACCCTAACCCAAACCCTAATTCTAACCCTAACCCTAACCCAAACCCGAAACCTAACCCTAACCCAAATACAAACCCTAACCCTAACCCTAACCCTAACCCTGACCCAAACCAAACCCTAACCCTAACCCTAACGCTAACCCTAACCCTATCCCAAACACAAACACTAACGCGAACCCGAACTCTAACCTTCACCCTAACCCAAAACCTAACCCTAACCCTCACCAAACCCTAACACTACCACTAACCCTAACCCTAAACCAAACCCAAACCCTAAACTTGACCCTAACCCAAACACTAACCCTAACCCTAAGCCTAATCCAAACCCTAACCCTAACCCAAACCCTAACCCTAAACCTAACCCTAACCCTAACCCTAACCCAGACCCTAACCCTAACCCTAACCCTAACCCAAACCCTAACCCTAAACCTAAACCTAACCCAAACCCTAATGCTAACCCTAACCCAAACCCTAACCCTATACCTAAACCTAAGCCAAACCCTAATACTAAACCTAACCCTAACCCTAACCCTAACCCTAACCCTAAACCAAAACCAAACCCTAACACTAACACTAACACTAACCCAAATCCTAACCCTAAACCTAAAGGAAACCGAAATCCTAACCCTAAGCCTAACCGTAAACCTAACCCAAACCCAAACCCTAACCCTTAACTGAAACCTAACCCAAACCCAAACACCAACCCTAACACTAACCCTAACCCTAAACCTAACCCTAACCCTAACACTATCCCTAACACAAACCAAACCATAACCGTAACCCTAACCCTAACCCTAACCCTAACCCTAAATCAAACCCTAACCCTAACTCTAACACTAACCCAAACCCAAAGCCTATCCCTAAACTAAACGGTATCAGTAACCTTACCGCTAAATCTTACTCTGACCTTAACATAAACCAAAATACTAACCCTAACCCTAAACCTAACCCAAACCCTAACGCTAACCCTAACCCAAACCCTAATTCTAACCCTAACCCTAACCCAAACCCGAAACCTAACCCTAACCCAAATACAAACCCTAAACCTAACCCTAACCCTGACCCAAACCAAACCCTAACCCTAACCCTAACGCTAACCCTAACCCTATCTCAAACCCAAACACTAACGCGAACCCGAACTCTAAACTTCACGCTAACCCAAAACCTAACCCTAACCCTCACCCAAATCCTAACACTACCACTAACTCTAACTCTAAACCAAACCCAAACCCTAAACTTAACCCTAACCCAAACACTAACCCTAACCCTAACCCTAATACAAACCCTAACCCTAACCCAAACCCTAACCCTAAACCTAACCCTAACCCTAACCCTAACCCAAAACCTAACCCTAACCCTAACCCTAACCCTAACCCAAACCCTAACCCTAAACCTAAACCTAACCCAAACCCTAATGCTAAACCTAACCCTAACCCTAACCCTAACCCTAACCCTAAACCAAACCCAAACCCTAACACTAACACTAACCCAAATCCTGACCCTAAACCTAAACCAAACCGAAATCCTAACCCTAACCCTAACCATAAACCTAACCCAAACCCAAAACCTAAACCTAAACTGAAACCTAACCCGAACCCAAACCCCAACCCTAACACTAACCCTAACTCTAAACCTAACGCTAACCCTAACACTATCCCTAACACAAACCAAACCATAACCGTAACCGTAACCCTAACCCTAACCCACACCATAACCCGAACCCTAACCCTAATATTAACCATAACCCAAACCAAACCCTAACACTAACCCTAACCCTAATCCTAACCCTAACCGAAACCCTAACCCAAACCCTAACCCTAACCCTAAGCCTAAACAAAACCAAACGCTAACCCTAACCCTAACACTAACCCTAACCCAAACCCTAACCCTAAACCTAACCCTAACCCTAACCCAAACTCTAACCCTAACCCAAACCCAAACCCAAAGCCTAACCCGAAACTTAACTGTAATCCTAAACCAAAACCTCACCCTAACCTTAACCCAAAACCTAAACCTAAACCTAACCAAAACCCTAAACCTAAGGCAAACCCAAACCCTAAACCTAACCCTAACCCAAACTCAAAACCTAACCGTAACCCTAAACGTAACCTTAACCATAACCTTAACCCAAACCATAACTCTAACCCTAAACCAAACACAAACCCTAACTCTAACCCTAACCCTAACCCCTAACCCCTAACCCTAATCCTTACCCTAAACCAAACCCAACCCCTAACCCTAAAACAAACCTTAACCCAAACACTAAACCTAACCCTACCCTAACCCTAACCCCCAAATAAACCTAACCCTAAACTTAACCCTAACTCTAACCCAAACCCAAACCGTAACCCTAAAATGAACCCTAACCCTAACCCAAACCCTAACCCTTACACTAACCCTAACCCTAAACCTAACCCTAAACCTAACCCTAACCCAAACCAAACCCTAAACCTAACCCTAACCCTATCCCTAACCCAAAACAAAACCCTAACCCTAACCCTAACCCTAACCCTAACCCTAACCCTAAACCAAAACCTAACTCTAACCCTAACCCTAACCCTAAACCAAACCCAAACCCTAACACTAACACTAAACCTAACCCTAATCCTAACCCTAACCGTAACCCTAACCCTAACCCTTACCCAAACCCAAACCTTAAACTTCACCCTAAACCAAACCTTAACCCTAAACCGAACTCTAACCCAAACCTAATCCTTAACCGTAACCTTAATCCTAACCCTAACCCTAAGGCTAACCCAAGAACTAACCCTAACCCTAACCCTAACCATAAACCTAACCCAAACCCAAACCCTAACCCAAACCCTAACCCAAAAACTTACCCTAATCCTAACCCTAACCCAAACCCTAACCCTAAACCTAACCCTAACCCTAACCCTAACCCAAACCCTAACCTTAACCGTAACCCTAACCCAAACCCTAACAGTAAACCTAAACCTAACCCAAGCCCTAATGCTAAACCTAACCCTAACCCTAACCCTAACCCTAACCCTAAACCAAACCCAAACCCTAACACTAACACTAACCCAAATCCTAACCCTATACCTAAACCAAACCGAAATCCTAACCCTAACCCTAACCGTAAACCTAACCCAAACCCAAACCCTAACCCAAACCCTAACTCTAATCCTAACCCTAACCCTAACCCTAATCCAAACCAAACCCTAACCCTAACCCTAACCCTAACCCTAACCCTAAATCAAACCCTAACCCTAACTCTAACACTAACCCAAACCCAAAGCCCAACCCTAAACTAAACCGTAACCTGAACCTTAACGCTAATCCTTACTCTGACCTTAACATAAACCAAAAACTAACCCTAACCCTAAAACTAACCGAAAACCTAACTCTAACCCTAACCAAAACCCTAATTCTAACCCTAAACCTAACCCAAACCCAAAACCTAACCCTAACCCAAATACAAACCCTAAACCTAAGCCTAACCCTGACCCAAACCAAACCCTAACCCTAACCCTAACTCTAACCCTAACCCTATCCCAAACCCAAACACTAACGCGAACCCGAACTCTAACCTTCACCCTAACCCAAAACCTAACCCTAACCCTCACCCAAACCCTAACACTACAATTAACCCTAACTCTAAACCAAAACCAAAACCTAAACTTAACCGTAACCCAAACACTAACCCTCACCCTAATCCAAACCCTGACCCTAACCCAAACCCTAACCCTAAACCTAACCCTAACCCTAATCCTAAACCAAACCCTAACCCTAACCCTAACCCTAACCCAAACCCTAACCCTAAACCTAAACCTAACCCAAACCCTAATGCTAAACCTAACCCTAACCCTAACCCTAACCCTAACCCTAAACTGAAACCTAACCCGAACCCAAACCCCAACCCTAACTCTAACCCTAACCCTAAACCTAACCCTAACACTAACACTATCCCTAACACAAACCAAACCATAACCGTAACCCTAACCCTAACCCTAACCCACACCATAACCCGAACCCTAACCCTAATACTAACCATAACCCAAACCAAACCCTAACACTAACCCTAACCCTAATCCTAACCCTAACCGAAACCCTAACCCTAACCCTAACCCTAACCCTAAGCCTAAACAAAACCAAACGCTAACCCTAACCCTAACACTAACCCTAACCCAAACCCTAACCCTAAACCTAACCCTAACCCTAACCCAAACTCTAACCCTAACCCAAACCCAAAGCCTAACCCGAAACTTAACCGTAATCCTAAACCAAACCCTCACCCTAACCCTCACCCTAACCTTAATCCAAAACCTAACCCTAAACCTAACCAAAACCCTAAACCTAAGGCAAACCCAAACCCTAAACCTAACCCTAACCCAAACTCAAACCCTAACCGTAACACTAAACGTAACCTTAAACATAACCTTAACCCAAACCATAACTCTAACCCTAACCCTAACACAAACCCTAATTCTAACACTAACCCTAACCCCTAACCCCTAACCCTAATCCTTACCCTAAACCAAACCCAACCCCTAACCCTAAAACTAACCTTAACCCAAACTCTAACCCAAACCCAAACCCTAACCCAAAACAAAACCCTAACCCTAACCCTAACCCTAACCCTAACCCTAACCCAAAACCTAACTCTAACCCTAACCCTAACCCTAAACCAAACCCAAACCCTAACACTAACACTAACCCTAACCCTAATCCTAACCCTAACCGTAACCCTAACCCTAACCCTAACCCAAAACCTAACCTTAAACTTAACCCTAAACCAAACCCTAACCCTAAACCTAACTCTAACCCAAACCTACTCCTTAACTGTAACCTTAATCCTAACCCTAACTCTAAGGCTAACCCAAGCCCTAACCCTAAACTTAACCCTAACCCTATCCCTAACACAAACCAAACCCTAACCCTAACCCTAACCATAAACGTAACCCAAACCCAAACCCTAACCCAAACCCTAACCCAAAAACTTACCCTGACCCTAACCGTAACCCAAACCCTAACCTTAAACCTAATTCTAACCCAAACCTATTCCTTAACCGTAACCTTAATCCTAAATCTAACCCTAACCCTAACCCAAGCCCTAAGCATAAACTTAAACCTAACCCTAAACCAAACCCTAACCCTAAACCTAATTCTAACCCAAACGTATTCCTTAACCGTAACCCTAATCCTAACCCTAACCCTAACCCTAACCCAAGCCCTAAGCATAACCCTAAACCTAACCCTAAACCTAACCCTAACCTTAACCATAACCCTAACCCTAACCCTAACCCAGACCAAACCCTAACCCTAACCCTAACACTAACATTATCCCTAACCCAAACCAAACCCTAACCATAACCCTAACCCTAACCGTAACCCATACCCAAACCCTAACACTAACCCTAACCCTAACCCTAACCCAAACCCTAACCCTAAACCTAAACCTAACCCAAACCCTAATGCTAAACCTAACCCTAACCCTAACCCTAACCCTAACCCAAAACCTAACTCTAACCCTAACCCTAACCCTACACCAAACCCAAACCCTAACACTAACACTAACCCTAGCACTAAACCTATCCCTAATCCTAACCCTAACCGTAATCCTAACCCTAACCCTAACCCAAACCCTAACCTTAAACTTAACCCTAAACCAATCCCTAACCCTAAACCTAACTCTAACCCAAACCTATTCCTTAACCGTAACATTAATCCTAACCCTATCCCTAAGGCTAACCCAAGCCCTAACCCTAACCTTAACCCTAACCCTCTCCCTAACACAAACCAAACCCTAACCCTAACCCTAACCATAAACCTAACCCAAACCCAAACCCTAACCCAAACCCTAACCCAAACCCTAACCGAAAAACTTACCCTAACCCTAACCCTAAACCAAACCCTAACCTTAAACCTAACCCTAAACCAAACACTAACCCTAAACCTAACTCTACCCCAAACCTATTCCTTAACCATAACCTTAATCCTAACCCTAACCCTAACCCTAACCCAAGCCCTAACCCTAACCCTAAACCTAACCCTAAACCTAACCCAAACCCAAATCCTAACCCAAACCCTAACTCTAATCCTAACCCTAACCCTAACCCTAATCCAAACCAAACCCTAACCCTAACCCTAACACTAACCCTAACCCTAACCCTAACCCTAAATCAAACCCTTACCCTAACAGTAACACTAACCTAAACCCAAAGCCTAACCCTAAACTAAACCGTAACCCTAACCCAAACCCTAAATCTAACCCTAAACCTAACCCTAACCAAAATACGAACCCAAACCCTAACCCTAAACCAAACCCTAACCCAAATCTTAACGCTAACCCTTACTCTGACCTTAACATAAACCAAAAACCTAACCCTAACCCTACAACTAACCCAAACCCTAACCCTAACCCTAACCCAACCCCTAATTCTAACCTTAACCCTAACCCAAACCCGAAACCTAACCCTAACCCAAATACAAACCCTAACCCTAACCCTAACCCTAACCCTGACCCAAACCAAACCCTAACCCTAACCCTAACGCTAACCCTAACCCTATCCCAAACACAAACACTAACGCGAACCCGAACTCTAACCTTCACCCTAACCCAAAACCTAACCCTAAACCTCACCAAACCCTAACACTACCACTAACCCTAACCCTAAACCAAACCCAAACCCTAAACTTGACCCTAACCCAAACACTAACACTAACCCTAACCCTAATCCAAACCCTAACCCTAACCCAAACCCTAACCCTAAACCTAACCCTAACCCTAACCCTAACCCAAACCCTAACCCTAACCCTAACCCTAACCCAAACCCTAACCCTAAACCTAAACCTAACCCAAACCCTAATGCTAACCCTAACCCAAACCCTAACCCTAAACCTAAACCTAAGCCAAACCCTAATACTAAACCTAACCCTAACCCTAACCCTAACCCTAAACCAAAACCAAACCCTAACACTAACACTAACCCAAATCCTAACCCTAAACCTAAAGCAAACCGAAATCCTAACCCTAAGCCTAACCGTAAACCTAACCCAAACCCAAACCCTAACCCTAAACTGAAACCTAACCCAAACCCAAACCCCAACCCTAACACTAACCCTAACCCTAAACCTAACCCTAACCCTAACACTATCCCTAACACAAACCAAACCATAACCGTAACCCTAACCCTAACCCTAACCCTAACCCTAACCCTAAATCAAACCCTAACCCTAACTCTAACACTAACCCAAACCCAAACCCTAACCCTAAACTAAACCGTAACACTAACCTTAACGCTAAATCTTACTCTGACCTTAACATAAACCAAAAACCTAACCCTAACCCTAAAACTAACCCAAACCCTAACGCTAACCCTAACCCAAACCCTAATTCTAACCCTAACCCTAACCCAAACCCGAAACCTAACCCTAACCCAATTTCAATCCCTAACCCTAACCCTAACACTAACCCTGACCCAAACCAAACCCTAACCCTAACCCTAACGCTAACCCTAACCCTATCCCAAACACAAACACTAACGCGAACCCGAACTCTAACCTTCACCCTAACCCAAAACTTAACCCTAACCCTCACCAAACTCTAACACTACCACTAACCCTAACCCTAAACCAAACCCAAACCCTAAACTTGACCCTAACCCAAACACTAACCCTAACCCTAACCCTAATCCAAACCCTAACCCTAACCCAAACCCTAACCCTAAACCTAACCCTAACCCTAACCCTAACCCAAACCCTAACCCTAACCCTAACCCTAACCCAAACCCTAACCCTAAACCTAAACCTAACCCAAACCCTAATGCTAACCCTAACCCAAACCCTAACCCTAAACCTAAACCTAAGCCAAACCCTAATACTAAACCTAACCCTCACCTAACCCTAACCCTAACCCTAAACCAAAACCAAACCCTAACACTAACACTAACCCAAATCCTAACCCTAAACCTAAAGCAAACCGAAATCCTAACCCTAAGCCTAACCGTAAACCTAACCCAAACCCAAACCCTAACCCTAAACTGAAACCTAACCCAAACCCAAACCCCAACCCTAACACTAACCCTAACCCTAAACCTAACCCTAACCCTAACACTATCCCTAACACAAACCAAACCATAACCGTAAACCTAACCCTAACCCCAACTCTAACCCTAACCCTAAATCAAAACCTAACCCTAACTCTAACACTAACCCAAACCCAAAACCTAACCCTAAACTAAACCGTAACACTAACCTTAACGCTAAATCTTACTCTGACCTTAACATAAACCAAAAACCTAACCCTAACCCTAAAACTAACCCAAACCCTAACGCTAACCCTAACCCAAACCCTAATTCTAACCCTAACCCTAACCCAAACCCGAAACCTAACCCTAACCCAAATACAAACCCTAAACCTAACCCTAACCCTGACCCAAACCAAACCCTAACCCTAACCCTAACGCTAACCCTAACCCTATCTCAAACCCAAACACTAACGCGAACCCGAACTCTAAACTTCACGCTAACCCAAAACCTAACCCTAACCCTCACCCAAACCCTAACACTACCACTAACCCTAACTCTAAACCAAACCCAAACCCTAAACTTAACCCTAACCCAAACACTAACCCTAACCGTAATACAAACCCTAACCCTAACCCAAACCCTAACCCTAAACCTAACCCTAACCCTAACCCTAACCCAAACCCTAACCCTAACCCTAACCCTAACCCAAACCCTAACCCTAAACCTAAACCTAACCCAAACCCTAATGCTAAACCTAACCCTAACCCTAACCCTAACCCTAACCCTAAACCAAACCCAAACCCTAACACTAACACTAACCCAAATCCTAACCCTAAACCTAAACCAAACCGAAATCCTAACCCTAACCCTAACCATAAACCTAACCCAAACCCAAAACCTAAACCTAAACTGAAACCTAACCCGAACCCAAACCCCAACCCTAACACTAACCCTAACTCTAAACCTAACGCTAACCCTAACACTATCCCTAACACAAACCAAATCATAACCGTAACC
>JAJHUQ010000050.1:4870000-4887500 GCA_035773235.1 Eospalax fontanierii | reverse complement strand
AAGCCCTAACCCTAACCTTAACCCTAACCCTATCCCTAACACAAACCAAACCCTAAGCCTAACCCTAACCATAAACCTAACCCAAACCCAAACCCTAACCCAAACCCTAACCGAAACCCTAACCCAAAAACTTACCCTAACCCTAACCCTAACTCAAACCCTAACCTTAAACCTAACCCTAAACCAAACACTAACCCTAAACCTATCTCTAACCCAAACCTATTCCTTAACCATAACCTTAATCCTAACCCTAACCCTAACCCTAACCCAAACCCTAACCCTAACCCTAACCCTAACCCTAAACCAAACCCAAACCCTAACACTAACACTAACCCAAATCCTAACCCTATACCTAAACCAAACCGAAATCCTAACCCTAACCCTAACCGTAAACCTAACCCAAACCCAAACCCTAACCCTCAACTGAAACCTAACCCGAACACAAACCCCAATGCTAACACTAACCCTAACCCTAAATCTAACCCTAACCCAAACCCTAACCCTAACCCTAACTCTAACACTAACCCTAACCCAAACCAAACCCTAACCGTAACAATAACCCAAACACTAACCCTCACCCTAACCCAAACCCTAACTCTAACCCTCACCCTAACCCAAACCCTAATCCTAACCCTAACCCTAACCCTAACCCAAAACCTAACTCTAACCCTCACCCTAACCCAAACCCTAACCCTGACCCTAACTCAAACCCTAACCCTAACCCTAACCCAAATCCTAACTCTAAACCTAAACCTAACCTTAACCCTAACCGTAACCCTAACCCTAAACCTAAGCCTAACCCAAACCCTACCCTTAAACCTAACCCTAAACCAAAATCTAACCCTAAACCTAACTCTAACCCAAACCTAATCCTTAACCGTAACCTTAATCCTAACCCTAACCCTAACCCTAACCCAAGCCCTAAGCATAACCCTAAACCTAACCCTAAACCTAACCCTAACCTTAACCATATCCCTATCCCTAACCCTAACCCTAAACCAAACCCAAACCCTAGCCCTAACCCTAACCCTAACACTAAAATTATCCCTAACCCAAACCAAACCTTAACCATAACCCTAACCCTAACCGTAACCCATACGCAAACCCTAACACTAACCCTAACCCTAACCCACACCCTAACCCTAACCGTAACACTAACCCTAACCCTAACCAAACCAAACCCTAACCCTATCTTTTACCCTAACCCTAACCTAAACGCTAACCCTAATCCTAACCCTAACCCTAACCCTAACCCAAACCAAACCCTAACCCTAACCCTAACCTTAATCCTAACCCTAACCCTAAACCTAACCCTTACACTAACGCTAACACTAAGCCTAACCCTAAGCCTAACCCTTAACTAAACCGTAACCCTAAGCATTACCTTACCCCTAACCCTTACCCTAAGCCTAACCCAAACCCTAACCCTAAACCTAAACCTAACCCAAACCCTAATGCTAAACCTAACCCTAACCCTAACCCTAACCCTACACCAAACCCAAACCCTAACACTAACACTAACCCTAGCACTAAACCTAACCCTAATCCTAACCTTAAACGTAATCCTAACCCTAACCCTAACCCAAACCCTAACCTTAAACTTAACCCAAAACCAATCCCTAACCCTAAACCTAACTCTAACTCAAACCTATTTCTTAACCGTAACCTTAATCCTAACCCTAACCCTAAGGCTAACCCAAGCCCTAACCCTAACCTTAACCCTAACCCTATCCCTAACACAAACCAAACCCTAACCCAAACCCTAACCCAAACCTTAACCCAAAAACTTACCCTAACCCTAACCCTAACCCAAACCCTAACCTTAAACCTAACCCTAAACCAAACACTAACCCTAAACCTATCTCTAACCCAAACCTATTCCTTAAAAATAACCTTAATCCTAACCCTAACCCTAACCCTAACCCAAACCCTAACCGTAACCCTAAACCTAACCCTAAACCTAACCCAAACCCAAACCCTAACCCAAAACCTAACTCTAATCCTAAACCTAACCCTAACCCTAATCCAAACCAAACCCTAACCCTAACCCTAACCCTAACCCTAACCCTAAATCAAACCCTAACCCTAACTCTAACACTAACCCAAACCCAAAGACTAACCCTAAACTAAACCGTAACCCTAACCTTAACGCTAAACCTTACTCTGACCTTAACATAAACCAAAAACCTAACCATAACCCTAAAACTAACCCAAACCCAACCCTAACCCTAACCCAAACCCTAATTCTAACCCTAACCCTAACCCAAAGCCGAAACCTAACCCTAACCCAAATACAAACCCTAAACCTAACCCTAACCCTGACCCAAACCAAACCCTAACCCTAACCCTAACGCTAACCCTAACCCTATCCCAAACCCAAACACTAACGCGAACCCGAAATCTAAACTTCACCGTAACCCAAAACCTAAACCTAACCCTCACCCAAACCCTAACACTACCACTAACCCTAACTCTAAACCAAACCCAAACCCTAAACTTAACCCTAACCCAAACACTATCCCTAACCCTAACGCTAATCCAAACCCTAACCCTAACCGAAACCCTAACCCTAAACCTAACCCTAACCCTAACCCTAACCCAAACCCTAAGCCTAACCCTAACCCTAACCCAAACCCTAACCCTAAACCTAAACCTAACCCAAACCCTAATGCTAAACCTAACCCTAACCCTAACCCTAACCCTAACCCTAAACCAAACCCAAACCCTAACACTAACACTAACCCAAATCCTAACCCTAAACCTAAACCAAACCGAAATCCTAACCCTAACCCTAACCGTAAACCTAACCCAAACCTAAACCCTAACCCTAAACTGAAACCTAACCCGAACCCAAACCCCAACCCTAACACTAACCCTAACCCTAAACCTAACCCTAACCCTAACACTATCCCTAACACAAACCAAACCATAACCGTAACCGTAACCCTAACCCTAACAAACACCATAACCCGAACCCTATCCCTAATACTAACCATAACCCAAACCAAACCCTAACACTAACCCTAACCCTAATCCTAACCCTAACCGAAACCCAAACCCTAACCCTAACCCTAACCCCAAGCCTAAACAAAACCAAACGCTAACCCTAACCCTAACACTAACCCTAAACCAAACCCTAACCCTAAACCTAACCCTAACCCTAACCCAAACTCTAACCCTAACCCAAACCCAAACCCAAAGCCTGACCCGAAACTTAACTGTAATCCTAAACCAAACCCTCACCCTAACCCTCACCCTAACCTTAACCCAAGACCTAACCCTAAACCTAACCAAAACCCTAAACCTAAGGCAAACCCAAACCCTAAACCTAACCCTAACACAAACTCAAACCATAACCGTAACCCTAAACGTAACCTTAACTTTAACCTTAACCCAAACCATAACTGTAACCCTAACCCTAACACAAACCCTAACTCTAACCCTAACCCTAACCTCTAACCCCCAAACCTAATCCTTACCCTAAACCAAACCCAACCCCTAACCCTAAAACTAACCTTAACCCAAACACTAACCCTAACCCTACCCTAACCCTAACCCCCAAATAAACCTAACCCTAAACTTAACCCTAACTCTAACCCAAACCCAAACCCTAACCCTAAAATGAATCCTAACCCTAACCCAAACCCTAACCCTTACACTCACCCTAAACCTAAACGTAACCCTAACCCTAACCCTAATCCAACCCATACCCTACCCCTAACTCTAACCCTAACCCTAACCCAAAACAAAACCCTAACCCTAACCCTAACCCTAACACTAACCCTAACCCAAAACCTAACTCTAACCCTAACCCTAACCCTAAACCAAACCCAAACCTTAACACTAACACTAACCCTAATCCTAACCCTAACCGTAACCCTAACCCTAACCCTAACCCAAACCCTAAACTTAAACTTAACCCTAAACCAATCCCTAACCCTAAACCGAACTCTAACCCAAACCTAATCCTTAACCGTAACCTTAATCCTAACCCTAACCCTAACCGTAAATCTAACCCAAACCCAAACCCTAACCCAAACCCTAACTCTAATCCTAACCCTAACCCTAACCCTAATCCAAACCAAACCCTAACCCTAACCCTAACCCTAACCCTAAATCAAACCGTAACCCTAACTCTAACACTAACCCAAACCCAAAGCCTAACCCTAAACTAAACCGTAACCTTAACCTTAACGCTAACCCTTACTCTGACTTTAACATAAACCAAAAACCTAACCCTAACCCTAAAACTAACCGAAAACCTAACCCTAACCTTAACCAAAACCCTAATTCTAACCCTAACCCTAACCCAAACCCGAAACCTAACCCTAACCCAAATACAAACCCTAACCCTAACCCTAACCCTGACCCAAACCAAACCCTAACCCTAACCCTACATCTAACCCTAACCCTATCCCAAACCCAAACACTAACGCGAACCCGAACTCTAACCTTCACCCTAACCCAAAACCTAACCCTAACCCTCACCCAAACCCTAACACTACCACTAACCTTAACTCTAAACCAAACCCAAACCCTAAACTTAATCGTAACCCAAACACTAACCCTAACCCTAACCCTAATCCAAACCCTAAAACTAACCCAAACCCTAACCATAAACCTAACCCTAACCCTAATCCTAAACCAAACATTAACCCTAACCCTAACCCTAATCCAAACCCAAACCCTAACACTAACACTAACCCAAATCCTAACCCTAAACCTAAACCAAACCGAAATCCTAACCCTAACCCTAACCGTAAACCTAACCCAAACCCAAACCCTAACCCTAAACTGAAACCTAACCCGAACCCAAACCCCAACCCTAACACTAACCCTAAACCTAATCCTAACCCTAACCGAAACCCTAACCCTAACCCTAACCCTAACCCTAAGCCTAAACAAAACCAAACGTTAACCCTAACCCTAACACTAACCCTAACCCAAACCCTAACCCTAACCCTAACCCAAACTCTAACCCTAACCCAAACCCAAACCCAAAGCCTAAACCGAAACTTAACCGTAATCCTAAACCTAACCCTCACCCTAACCCTCACCCTAACCTTAACCCAAAACCTAACCCTAAACCTAACCAAAACCCTAAACCTAAGGCAAACCCAAACCCTAAACCTAACCCTAACCCAAACTCAAACCCTAACAGTAACCCTAAACGTAACCTTAACCATAACCTTAACCCAAACCATGACTCTAATCCTAACCCTAACACAAACCCTAACTCTAACCCTAACCCTAAGCCCTAACCCCTAACGCTAATCCTTACCCTAAACCAAACCCAACCCCTAACCCTAAAACTAATCTTAACCCAAACTCTAACCCAAACCCAAACCCTAACCCTAAAATGAACCCTAACCCTAACCCAAACCCTAACCCTTACACTAACCCTAACCATAAACCTAACCCTAACCCTAACCCTAACCCAAAACCTAACTCTAACCCTAACCCTAAACCTAAACCAAACCCAAACCCTAACACTAACACTAACCCCAACCCTAATCCTAACCCTAACCGTAACCCTAACCCTAACCCTAACCCAAACCCTAACCTTAAACTTAACCCTAAACCAAACGCTAACCCTAAACCTAACTCTAACCCAAACCTAATCCTTAACCGTAACCTTAATCCTAACCCTAACCCTAAGGCTAACCAAAACCCTAACCCTAAACCTAACCCTAACCCTATCCCTAACACAAACCAAACCCTAACCCTAACCCTAACCCAAACATTAACCCTCACCCGAACCCTAACCTTAACCCTAACCCAAAACCTAACCCTAACCCTCACCCAAACCCTAACACTACAACTAACCCTAACCCTAAAACAAACCCAAACCCTAACCTTAACCCTAATCCAAACACTAACCCTAACCCTAACCCTAACCCTAATCCAAACCCTAACCCTAACCCAAACCCTAAAGCTAAACCTAACGCTAACCCTAACCTTAACCCTAACCCTAACCCAAACCCTAACCCTAAACCTAAACCTAAACCAAACCCTAATACTAAACCTAACCCTAACCCTTACCCGAACCCTAACGCTAAACCTAACTCTAACCCTAACCCTAAACCTAAACCAAACCCAAACCCTAACACTAACACTAACCCTAGCACTAAACCTAACCCTAATCCTAACCCTAACCGTAACCCTAACCCTAACCCTAACCCAAACCCTAACCTTAAACTTTACCCTAAACCAATCCCTAACCCTAAACCTAACTCTAACCCAAACCTATTCCTTAACCGTAACCTTAATCCTAACCCTAACCCTAAGGCTAACCCAAGTCCTAACCCGAACCTTAACCCTAACCCTATCCCTAACAGAAACCAAACCCTAACCCTAACACTAACCCTAAACCTAAACCAAACATAAACCCTAAACCAAACCCTCACCCTAACCACAACCCAAATACTAACCCTAATCTTAAACCTAAACCAAACACAAAACCTTAACCTAACCCTAAACCAAACACTAACCCTAAACCTAACTCTAAACCAAACCTATTCCTTAACCATAACCTTAATCCTAACCCTAACCCTAACCCTAACCCAAGCACTAATCCTAACCCTAAACCTAACCCAAACCCAAACCCTAAACCAAACCCTACCTCTAATTCTAACCCTAACCCTAACCCTAATCCAAACCAAACCCTAACCCTAACCCTAACCCTAACCCTAACCCTAACCCTAAATCAAACCCTAACCCTAACTCTAACACTAACCCAAACCCAAAGCCTAACCCTAAACTAAACCATAACCCTAACCCAAACCCTAAATCTAACCCTAAACCTAATCCTAACCAAAACACGATCCCAAACCCTAACACTAAACCAAACCCTAACCCAAACCTAAACGCTGAACCTAACTCTGACCTTAACATAAACCAAAAACCTAACCCTAACCCTAAAACTAACCCAAACCCTAACCCTAACCCTAACCCAAACCCTCATTCTAACCCTAACCCTAACCCAAACCCGAAACCTAACCCTAACCCAAATACAAACCCTAACCCTGACCCAAACCAAACCGTAACCCTAACCCTAAATCTAACCCTAACAATATCCCAAACCCAAACACTAACGCGAACCCGAACTCTAACCTTCACCCTAACCCAAAACCTAACCCTAACCCTCACCAAACCCTAACACTACCACTAACCCTAACCCTAAACCAAACCCAAACCCTAAACTTAACCCTAACCCAAACACTAACCCTAACCCAAACCCTAATCCAAACCCTAACCCTAACGCAAACCCTAACCCTAAACCTAACCCTAACCCTAACCCTAACCCAAACTCTAACCATAACCCTAACCCTAACCCAAACCCTAACCCTAACCCTAACCCTAACCCTAACCCAAACTCTAACCCTAACCCTAACACTAACCCTAAACCAAAACCTAACCCTAAATATACCCTTAACCCTAACCCTAAACCTAAACCTAAACCTAACGCAAACCCAAACCCTAACCGTAACCCTAACCCTAAATCCAGCCCTAACCCAAACCAAACCCTAACCCAAACCCTAACCATAACCGTAACCCAAACCCTAACCCTAACCCTAACCCTAAACCTAACCCAAACCCAAACCCTAGCACTAACCCTAACCCTGACCCAAACCAAACCCTAACCCTAATCCTAACCCTAACACTAACCCAAACCCAAACCCTAACACTAACCCTCACCATAACACACATCCTAACCCTAACCCTAAGCCTAACATTAAACCAAACCCTAACACTAAATCTAACCCCAACCCGAACCCAAACGATAACCCTAATCCTAAACCTAACCCTAACCCTAACCTACTACGAACCCTAACCCAAACCAAAACCTAACACTAACCCTAACCCTAAAGCAAACCCAAACTTAAACAGTAACGCTAGTCCTAACCCACACCATAACCCGAACCCTAACCCTAATACTAACCATAACCCAAACCAAACCCTAACACTAACCCTAACCCTAATCCTAACCCTAACCGAAACCCTAACCCTAACCCTAACCCTAACCCTAAACAAAACCAAACGCTAACCCTAACCCTAACACTAACCCTAACCCAAACCCTAACCCTAAACCTAACCCTAACCCTAACCCAAACTCTAACCCTAACCCAAACCCAAACCCAAAGCCTAACCCGAAACTTAACTGTAATCCTAAACCAAACCCTCACCCTAACCCTCACCGTAACCTTAACACAAAACCTAACCCTAAACCTAACCCAATCCCTAACCCTAAGGCAAACCCAAACCCTAAACCTAACCCTAACCCAAACTCAAACCCTAACCGTAACCCTAAACTTAACCTTAATCATAACCTTAGGCCAAACCATAACTCTAACCCTAACCCTAACACAAACTCTAACCCTAACTCTAACCCTAACTTCTAACCCCTAACCCTAATCCTAACCCTAAACCAAACCCAACCCCTAACCCTAAAACTAACCTTAACCCAAACACTAACCCTAACCCTACCCTAACCCTAACGCCCAAATAAACCTAACCCTAAACTTAACCCTAACTCTAACCCAAACCCAAACCCTAACCCTAAAATGAACCCTAACCCTAACCCAAACCCTAACCCTAACACTAACCCTAACCCTAACCGTAACCCTAACCCTAATCCTAAACCTAACCCAAACCTACCCTTAAACCTAACCCTAAACCAAACCCTAACCCTAAACCTAACTCTAACCCAAACCTAATCCTTAACCATAACCTTAACCCTAACCCTATCCCTAACCCAAGCCCTAACCCGTACCCTAAACCTAACCCTAAACCTAACCCAAACACAAACCCTAACCCAAACACTAACCCTTACCCTAACCCAAACACTTACCCTAACCATAATCCTAACCCTAACCCAAACCCTAATCCTAACGCTAACCCTAAACCTAACAAAAATTCTAATCCTAACCCGAACCCAAAACCTAACCCTAACCCTAACCCTAACCTAAGCCTAACGCAAACTTAAACCCTAACCCTAACCCTAACCCTAACCCAAACCCTAACACTAACACTAACCCTAGCACTAAACCTAACCCTAATCCTAACCCTAACCCAAACCCAAACCCTAATTCTAACCCTAACCCTAACCCAAACCCGAAACCTAACCCTAACCCAAATACAAACCCTAACCCTAACCCTAACCCTGACCCAAACCAAACCCTAACCCTAACCCTAACGCTAACCCTAACCCTATCCCAAACCCAAACACTAACGCGAACCCGAACTCTAACCTTTGCCCTAACCCAAAACCTAACCCTAACCCTCACCAAACCCTAACACTACCACTAACCCTAACCCTAAACCAAACCCAAACCCTAAACTTAACCCTAACCCAAACACTAACCCTAACCCTAACCCTAATCCAAACCCTAACCCTAACCCAAATCCTAACCCTAAACCTACCCCTAACCCTAAGCCTCACCGAAACGCTAACCCTAACCCTAACCCTAAGCCAAACCCTAACCCTAACCCTAACCTAACCCAAACCCTAATGCTAAACCTAACCCAACCCCTAACCCTAAACCAAACCCAAACCCTAACACTAACACTAACCCAAACCCTAACCCTAAACCTAAACCAAACCGAAATCCTAACCCTAACCCTAACCGTAAACCTAACCCAAACCCAAACCCTAACCCTAAACTGAAACCTAACCCGAAACCAAACCCCAACCCTAACACTAACCCTAACCCTAAACCTAACCCTAACCCTAACACTATCCCTAACACAAACCAAACCATAACGGTAACCGTAACCCTAACCCTAACCCACACCAAACCCTAACCCTAACCCTAACTCTAACCCTCACCCTAACCCAAACCCTAACCCTGACCCTAACTCAAACCCTAACCCTAACCCTAACCCAAACCCTTACACTAAACCTAAACCTAACCCTAACCCTAACCGTAACCCTAACCCTAACCCTAAGCCTAACCGAAACCCTAACCTTAAACCTAACCCTAAACCAAAATCTAAACCTAAACCTAACTCTAACCCAAACAAAATCCTTAACCGTAACCTTAATCCTAACCCTAACCCTAACCCTAACCCTAACCCAAGCCCTAAGCATAACCCTAAACCTAATCTTAACCCTAACCCTAACTTTAACCATAACCCTAACCCTAAGCCTAACCCTAAACCAAACCCAAATCCTAACCCTAACCCTAAACCTAACTCTAAAACTATCCCAAAACCAAACCAAACCCTAACCATAACCCTAACCCTAACCGTAACCCATACCCAAACCCTAACACTAACCCTAACCTTAACCCACACCCTAACCCTAACCCTAACACTAACCCTAACCCTAAGCAAACCAAACCCTAACCCTAACTTTTACCCTAACCCTAACCTAAACGCTAACCCTAATCCTAACCCTAACCCTAACCCTAACCCAAAACAAACCCTAACCCTAACCCTAACCTTAATCGAAACCCTAACCCTAACCCAAACCCTAACACTAACTCTAACACTAAGCCAAACCCAAAGCCTAACCCTAAACTAAACCGTAACCCTAACCCTAACCCTAACCCTAAACCTAACCCTAACCCTAACCCTAACCCTAACCCAAACCCTAACCCTAAACCTAAACCTAACCCAAACCCTAATGCTAAACCTAACTCTAACCCTAACCCTAACCCTACACCAAACCCAAACCCTAACACTAACACTAGCCCTATCACTAAACCTAACCCTAATCCTAACCCTAACCGTAATCCTAACCCTAACCCTAACCCAAACACTAACCTTAAACTTAACCCTAAACCAAACCCTAACCCTAAACCTAACTCTAACCCAAACCTAATCCTTAACCGTAACCTTAATCCTAACCCTAACCCTAAGGCTAACCAAAGCCCTAACCCTGACCTTAACCCTAACCCTATCCCTAACACAAACCAAACCCTAACCCTAACCCTAAACATAAACCTAACCCAAACCCTAACCCAAAAACTTACCCTAACCCTAACCCTAACACAAACCCTAACCATAAACCTAACCCTAACCCTAACCCTAAACCAAACCCTAACCCTAACCCTAACCCTAACCCAAACCCTAACCCTAAAGCTAAACCTAACTCAAATCCTAATGCTAAACCTAACCCTAACCCTAACCCTACCCCTAAACCAAACCCAAACCCTAACACTAACACTAACCCAAATCCTAACCCTATACCTAAACCAAACCGCAATCCTAACCCTAACCCTAACCGTAAACCTAACCCAAACCCAAATCCTAACCCTAAACTGAAACCTAACCCGAACCCAAACCCCAACCCTAACACTAACCATAACCCTAAATCTAACCCTAACCCAAACCCTAACCCTAACCCTAACTCTAACACTAACCCTAACCCAAACCAAACCCTAACCGTAACGATAACCCAAACACTAACCCTCACCCTAACCCAAACCCTAACTCTAACCCTCACCCTAACCCAAACCCTAAGCCTAACCCTAACCCTAACCCTAACCCTAACCCAAAACCTAACTCTAACCCTCACCCTAACCCAAACCCTAACCCTGACCCTAACTCAAACCCTAATCCTAAACCTAACCCAAACCCTAACACTAAACCTAAACCTAACCCTAACCCTAATCGTAACCCTAACCCTAACCCTAAGCCTAAGCCAAAACCTACCCTTAAACATAACCCTAAACCAAAATCTAACCCTAAACCTAACTCTAACCCAAACCTAATCCTTAACCGTAACCTTAATCCTAACCCTAACCCTAACCCTAACCCAAGCCCTAAGCATAACCCTAAACCTAACCCTAAACCTAACCCTAACCTTAACCATAACCCTAACCCTAACCCTAACCCAGACCAAATCCTAACCCTAACCCTAACACTAACATTATCCCTAACCCAAACCAAACCCTAACCATAACCCTAACCCTAACCGTAACCCATACCCAAACCCTAACACTAACCCTAACCCTAACCCACACCCTAACCCTAACCCTAACCCTAACACTAACCTTAACCCTAACCAAACCAAACCCTAACCCTAACTTTTACCCTAACCCTAACCTAAACGCTAACCCTAATCCTAACCCTAACCCTAACCCAAACCAAACCCTAACCCTAACCCTAACCTTAATCCTAACCGTAACCCAAACCCAAACCCTAACACTAACTCTAACACTAAGCCAAACCCAAAGCCTAACCATAAACTAAACCATAACCCTATCCCAAAGCCAAAATCTAACCCTAAACCTAACCCTAAGCAAAACACGAACCCAAACCCTAACCCTAACCCTAACCCTAACTCTAACCCTAACCCTAACCCTAACCCTAACCCTAAACCAAAACCTAACTCTAACCCTAACCCTAACACTAAACCAAACCCAAACCCTAACACTAACACTAACCCTAGCACTAAACCTAACCCTAATCCTAACCCTAACCGTAATCCTAACCCTAACCCTAACCCAAACCCTAACCTTAAACTTAACCCTAAACCAATCCCTAACCCTAAACCTAACTCTAAACCAAACCTATTCCTTAACCGTAACCTTAATCCTAACCCTAACCCTAAGGCTAACCCAAGCCCTAACCGTAACCTTAACCCTTACCCTATCCCTAACACAAACCAAACCCTAACCCTAACCCTAACCATAAACCTAACCCAAACCCAAACCCTAACCCAAAAACTTGCCCTAACCCTAACCCTAACCCTAACCTTAACCCTAAATCAAACCCTAACCCTAACTCTAACACTAACCCAAACCCAAAGCCTAACCCTAAACTAAACCGTAACCCTAACCTTAACGATAAACCTTACTCTGACCTTAACATAAACCAAAAACCTAACCCTAACCCTAAAACTAACCCAAACCCTAACCCTAACCCTAACCCAAACCCGAAACCTAACCCTAACCCAAATACAAACCCTAACCCTAACCCTAACCCTGACCCAAACAAAACCCTAACCCTAACCCTAACGCTAACCCTAACCCTATCCCAAACCCAAACACTAACGCGAACCCGAACTCTAACCTTCACAATAACCCAAAACCTAACCCTAACCCTCACCCAAACCCTAACACTACCACTAAACCTAACTCTAAACCAAACCCAAACCCTAAAGTTAACCCTAACCCAAACATTAACCCTAACCTTAACCCTAATCCAAACCCTAACCCTAACCCTAACCCTAACCCTAAACCAAACCCAACCCTAACACTAATACTAACCCAAATCCTAACCCTAAACCTAAACCAAACCGAAAACCTAACCCTAACCCTAACCGTAAACCTAACCCAAACCCAAACCTTAACCCAAATACGAAACCTTACCCGAACCCAAACCCCAACCCTAACACTAACCCTAACCCTAAACCTAACCCTAACCCTAACACTATCCCTAACACAAACCAAATCATAACCGTAACCGTAACCCTAACCCTAACCCACACCATAACCCGAACCCTAACCCTAATACTAACCATAACCCAAACCAAACCTTAACACTAACCCTAACCCTAATCCTAACCCTAACCGAAACCCTAACCCTAACCCTAACCCTAACCCTAACCCTAACCCTAACCCAAAACCTAATCCTAACCCTAACCCTAACCCTAACCCTAACTCTAACCCTCACCCTAACCCAAAACCTAATCCTAACCCTAACCCTAACCCTAACCCAAAACCTAATTCTAACCCTCACCCTAACCCAAACCCTAACCCTGACCCTAACTCAAAGCCTAACCCTAACCCTAACACAAACCCTAACACTAAACCTAAACCTAACCCTAACCCTAACCGTAACCCTAACCCTAACTCTAAGCCTAACCCAAACCCTAGCCTTAAACCTAACCCTAAACCAAAATCTAACCCTAAACCTAACTCTAACCCAAACCTAATCCTTAACCGTAACCTTAATCCTTACCCTAACTCTAACCCTAACCCAAGCCCTAAGCATAACCCTAAACCTAACCTTAAACCTAACCCTAACCTTAACCATAACCATTACCCTAACCCTAACCCAGACCAAACCCTAACCCTAACCCTAACACTAACATTATCCCTACCCCAAACCAAACCCTAACCATAACCCTAACCATAACCGTACCCCATACCCAAACCCTAACACTAACTCTAACCCTAACCCACACCCCAACCCTAACCCTAACACTAACGCTAACCCTTACCAAACCAAACGTAACCCTAACTTTTACCCTAACCCTAACCTAAACGCTAACCCTAATCCTAACCCTAACCCTAACCCTAACCAAAACCAAACCCTAACCCTAACCCTAACCTTAATTCTAACCCTAACCCTAACCCTAAATCTAACCCTAAACCTAACCCTAAGCAAAACACGAACCCAAACCCTAACCCTAAACCAAACCCTAACCCAAACCCTAACGATAAAACTAACTCTACCCCTAACATAAAACAAAAACCTAACCCTAACCCTAACCCTAACCTTAACCCTAACCGTAATCCAAACCCTAACTCTAACCCTAACCCTAACCCAAACCCGAAACCTAACCCTAACCCAAATACAAATCCTAACCCTAACCCTAACCCTAACCCAAACCAAACCCTAACCCAAACCCAATCACTAACCCTCACCCGAACGCTAACCTTAACCCTAACCCAAAACCTAACCCTAACATTCACCCAAACCCTAACACTACAACTAACCCTAACCCTAAACCAAACCCAAACCCTAACCTTAACCCTAATCCAAACACTAACCCTAACCCTAACCCTAACCCTAATCCAAACCCTAACCCTAACCCAAACCCTAACCCTAAACCTAACCCTAACCCTAACCCTAACCCTAACCCTAACCCTAACCCTAACCACAACCCTAACCCTAAACCTAACCCAAACCCTGACCATAAACCTAACCCTAAACCAAACACTAACCCTAAAACTAACTCTAACCCAAAACTATTCCTTAACCGTAACCTTAATCCTAACCCTAACCCTAAGGCTAACCCAAGCCTTAACCCTAACCTTAACCCTTACCCTATCCCTAACACAAACCAAACCCTAACCCTAACTCTAACCATAAACCTAACCCAAACCCAAACCCTAACCCAAAAACTTACCCTAACCCTAACCCTAACCCAAACCCTAACCTTAAACCTAACCCTAAACCAAACACTAACCCTAAACCTAACTCTAACCCAAACCTATTCCTTAACCACAACCTTAATCCTAACCCTAACCCTAAACCTAGCCCAACCCCTGACCCTAACCCTAAACCGAACCCTAAACCCAACCCAAACCCAAACCCTAACCCAAACCCTAACTCTAATCCTAACCCTAACCCTAAACCTAATCCAAACCAAACCCTAACCCTAACCCTAACACTAACCCTAAATCAAACCCTAACCCTAACTCTAACACTAACCCAAACCCAAAGTCTAACCCTAAACTAAACCGTAACCCTAACCTTAACCCTAAACCTTACTCTGACCTTAACATAAACCAAAAACCTAACCCTAAAACTAACCCAAACCCTAACCCTAACCCAAACCCGAAACCTAACCCTAACCCAAATACAAACCCTAACCCTAACCCTAACCCTGACCCAAACCAAACCCTTACCCTAACCCTAACGCTAACCCTAACCCTATCCCAAACCCAAACACTAACGCGAACCCGAACTCTAACCTTCACCCTAACCCAAAACCTAACCCTAACCCTCACCCAAACCCTAACACTACCACTAACCCTAACTCTAAACCAAACCCAAACCCTAAACTTAACCCTAACCCAAACACTAACCCTAACCCTAACCCTAATCCAAACCCTAACCCTAACCCAAACCCTAACCCTAAACCTAACGCTAACCCTAACCCTAACCCAAACACTAACCCTAACCCTAACCCTAACCCAAACCCTAACCCTAAACCTAAACCTAACCCAAACCCTAATGCTAAACCTAACCCTAACCCTAACCCTAACCCTAAACCAAACCCAAACCCTAACACTAACACTAACCCAAATCCTAACACTAAACCTAAACCAAACCGAAATCCTAACCCTAACCCTAACCGTAAACCTAACACAAACCCAAACCCTAACCCTAAACTGAAACCTAACCCGAACCCAAACCCCAACCCTAACACTAACCCTAACCCTAAACCTAACCCTAACCCTAACACTATCCCTAACACAAACCAAACCATAACCGTAACCCTAACCCTAACCCTAACCCACACCGTAACCCGAACCCTAACCCTAATACTAACCATAACCCAAACCAAACCTTAACACTAACCCTAACCCTAATCCTAACCCTAACCGAAACCCTAACCCTAACCCTAACCCTAACCCTAAGCCTAAACAAAACCAAACGCTAACCCTAACCCTAAAACTAACCCTAACCCAAACCCTAACCCTAAACCTAACCCTAACCCTAACCCAAACTCTAACCCTAACCCAAACCAAAACCCAAAGCCTAACCCGAAACTTAACCATAATCCTAAACCAAATCCTCACCCTAACCCTCAACCTAACCTTAACCCAAAACCTAAGCCTAAACCTAACCAAAACCCTAAACCTAAGGCAAACCCAAACCCTAAACCTAACCCAAACCCAAACTCAAACGCTAACCATAACCATTAACGTAACTTTAACCATAACCTTAACCCAAACCATAACTCTAACCCTAACCCTAACCTTAATCCTAACCCTAACCCTAAGGCTAACCCCAGCCCTAAACCTAACCTTAACCCTAACCCTATCCCTAACACAAACCAAACCCTAACCCTAACCCTAACCATAAACCTAACCCAAACCCTAACCCAAAAACTTACCCTAACCCTAACACTAACACAAACCCTAACCCTAAACCTAACCCTAACCCTAACCCTAACCCAAACCCTAACCCTAACCCTAACCCTAACCCAAACCCTAACCCTAAACCTAAACCTAACCCAAACCCTAATGCTAAACCTAACCCTAACCCTAACCCTAACCCTAAACCAAACCCAAACCCTAACACTAACACTAACCCAAATCCTAACCCTATACCTAAACCAAACCGAAATCCTAACCCTAACCCTAACCGTAAACCTAACCCAAACCCAAATCCTAACCCTAAACTGAAACCTAACCCGAACCCAAACCCCAACCCTAACACTAACCCTAACCCTAAATCTAACCCTAACCCAAACCCTAACCCTAACCCTAACTCTAACACTAACCCTAACCCAAACCAAACCCTAACCGTAACGATAACCCAAACACTAACCCTCACCCTAACCCAAAACCTAACTCTAACCCTCACCCTAACCCAAACCTTATCCTAACCCTAACCCTAACCCTAAACCAAAACCTAACTCTAACCCTCACCCTAACCCAAACCCTAACCCTGACCCTAACTCAAACCCTAATCCTAACCCTAACCCAAACCCTAACACTAAACCGAAACCTAACCCTAACCCTAACCGTAACCCTAACCCTACCCTAAGCCTAACCGAAAACCTACCCTTAAACCTAACCCTAAACCAAAA
>JAJHUQ010000050.1:4805000-4865000 GCA_035773235.1 Eospalax fontanierii | reverse complement strand
CAAAGCCTAACCCGAAACTTAACCGTAATCCTAAACCAAATCCTCACCCTAACCTTCACCCTAACCTTAACCCAAAACCTAACCCTAAACCTAACCAAAACCCTAAACCTAAGGCAAACCCAAACCCTAAACCTAACCCTAACCCAAACTCAAACCCTAACCGTAACCATAAACGTAACCTTAAACATAACCTTAACCCAAACCATAACTCTAACCCTAACCCTAACACAAACCCTAACCCTAACCCTAACCCTCACCCCTAACCTCCAACCCTAATCCTTACCCTAAACCAAACCCAACCCCTAACCCTAAAACTAACCTTAACCCAAACACTAACCCTAACCCTACCCTAACCCTAACCCCCAAATAAACCTAACACTAAACTTAACCCTAACTCTAACCCAAACCCAAACCCTAACCCTAAAATGAACCCTAACCCTAACCCAAACCCTAACCCTAACACTAACCCTAACCCTAATCCTAACCCTAACCCTAACCCTAACAAAAACCAAACCCTAACCCTAACCCTAACCCTAACCCTAACCCAAAACAAAACGCTATCCCTAATCCTAACCCTAACCCTAACCCTAACCCTAACCCTAACCCTAACCAAACCCAAACCCTAAACTTAACCCTAACACAAACACTAACCCTAACCCTAACCCTAACCCTAAACCAAACCCAAACCCTAACACTAACACTAACCCAAATCCTAACACTAAACCTAAACCAAACCGAAATCCTAACCCTAACCCTAACCGTAAACCTAACCCAAACCCAAACCCTAACGCTAAACTGAAACCAAACCCGAACCCAAACCCCATCCCTAACACTAACCCTAACCCTAAACCTAACCCTAACCCTAACACTATCCCTAACACAAACCAAACCATAACCGTAACCCTAACCCTAACCCTAACCCACACTGTAACCCGAACCCTAACCCTAATACTAACCATAACCCAAACCAAACCTTAACACTAACCCTAACCCTAATCCTAACCCTAACCGAAACCCTAACCCTAACCCTAACCCTAACCCTAAGCCTAAACAAAACCAAACGCTAACCCTAACCCTAACACTAACCCTAACCCAAACCCTAACCCTAAACCTAACCCTAACCCTAACCCAAACTCTAACCCTAAACCTAACCCTAACCCTAACCCAAACTCTAACCCTAACCTTAACCCAAACATTAACCCTAACCCTACCCTAACCCTAACCCCCAAATAAACCTAACCCTAAACTTAACCCTAACTCTAACCCAAACCCAAACCCTAACCCTAAAATGAACCCTAACCCTAACCCAAACCCTAACACTAACACTAACCCTAACCCTAAACCTAACCCTAAACCTAATGCTAAACTTAACCCTAACCCTAACCCTAAACCAAACCCAAACCCTAACACTAACAATAACCCTATCACTAAACCTAACCCTAATCCTAACCCTAACCGTAATCCTAACCCTAACCCTAACCCAAACCCTAACCTTAAACTTAACCCTAAACCAATCCCTAACCCTAAAACTAACTCTAACCCAAACCTATTCCTTAACCGTAACCTTAATCCTAACCCTAACCCTAAGGCTAACCCAAGCCCTAACCCTAACCTTAACCCTTACCCTATCCCTAACACAAACCAAACCCTAACAATAACCCTAACCATAAACCTAACCCAAACCCAAACCCTAACCCAAAAACTTACGCTAACCCAAACTCTAACCCAAACCCTTACCTTAAACCTAACCCTAAACCAAACACTAACCCTAAACCTAACTCTAACCCAAACCTATTCCTTAACCATAACCTTAATCCTAACCCTAACCCTAAACCTGACCCAAGCCCTAACCCTAATCCTAAACCTAACCCTAAACCTAACCCAAACCCAAAAACTAACCCAAACCCTAACTCTAATCCTAACCCTAACCCTAACCCTAATCCAAACCAAACCCTAACCCTAACCCTAACCCTAACCCTAAATCAAACCCTAACCCTAACTCTAACACTAACTCAAACCCAAAGCCTAACCCTAAACTAAACCGTAACCCTAACCTTAACCCTAAACCTTACTCTGACCTTAACATAAACGAAAAACGTAACCTTAACCCTAAAACTAACCCAAAACCTAACCCTAAACCAAATACAAACCCTAACCCTAACCCTGACCCTGACCCAAACCAAACCCTAACCCTAACCCTAACGCTAACCCTAACCCTATCCCAAACCCAAACACTAACGCGAACCCGAACTCTAACCTTCACCCTAACCCAAAACCTAACCCTAACCCTCACCCAAACCCTAACACTACCACTAACCCTAACTCTAAACCAAACCCAAACCCTAAACTTAACCCTAACCCAAACACTAACCCTAACCCTAACCCTAATCCAAACCCTAACCCTAACCCAAACCCTAACCCTAAACCTAACCCTAACCCTAACCCTAACCCAAACCCTAACCCTAACCCAAACTCTAACCCTAACCTTAACCCAAACATTAACCCTAACCCTACCCTAACCCTAACCCCCAAATAAACCTAACCCTAAACTTAACCCTAACTCTAACCCAAACCCAAACCCTAACCCTAAAATGAACCCTAACCCTAACCCAAACCCTAACCCTAACACTAACCCTAACCCTAAACCTAACCCTAAACCTAATGCTAAACCTAACCCTAACCCTAACCCTAAACCAAACCCAAACCCTAACACTAACAATAACCCTAGCACTAAACCTAACCCTAATCCTAACCCTAACCGTAATCCTAACCCTAACCCTAACCCAAACCCTAACCTTAAACTTAACCCTAAACCAATCCCTAACCCTAAAACTAACTCTACCCCAAACCTATTCCTTAACCGTAACCTTAATCCTAACCCTAACCCTAAGGCTAACCCAAGCCCTAACCCTAACCTTAACCCTTACCTATCCCTAACACAAACCAAACCCTAACACTAACCCTAACCATAAACCTAACCCAAACCCAAACCCTAACCCAAAAACTTACGCTAACCCTAACCCTAACCCAAACCCTTACCTTAAACCTAACCCTAAACCAAACACTAACCCTAAACCTAACTCTAACCCAAACCTATTCCTTAACCATAACCTTAATCCTAACCCTAACCCTAAACCTGACCCAAGCCCTAACCCTAACCCTAAACCTAACCCTAAACCTAACCCAAACCCAAAAACTAACCCAAACCCTAACTCTAATCCTAACCCTAACCCTAACACTAATCCAAACCAAACCCTAACCCTAACCCTAACCCTAACCCTAAATCAAACCCTAACCCTAACTCTAACACTAACTCAAACCCAAAGCCTAACCCTAAACTAAACCGTAACCCTAACCTTAACCCTAAACCTTACTCTGACCTTAACATAAACCAAAAACGTAACCTTAACCCTAAAACTAACCCAAACCCTAACCCTAAACCAAATACAAACCCTAACCCTAACCCTGACCTTGACCCAAACCAAACCCTAACCCTAACCCTAACGCTAACCCTAACCCTATCCCAAACCCAAACACTAACGCGAACCCGAACTCTAAACTTCACCCTAACCCAAAACCTAACCCTAACCCTCACCCAAACCCTAACACTACCACTAACCCTAACTCTAAACCAAACCCAAACCCTAAACTTAACCCTAACCCAAACACTAACCCTAACCCTAACCCTAATCCAAACCCTAACCCTAACCCAAACCCTAACCCTAAACCTAACTCTAACCCTAACCCTAACCCAAACCCTAACCCTAACCCAAACCCTAACCCAAACCCTAACCCTAAACCTAAACCTAACCCAAACCCTAATGCTAAACCTAAACCTAACCCTAACCCTAACCCTAACCCTAACCCTAACCCTAAACCAAACCCTAACACTAACACTAACCCAAATCCTAACACTAAAACTAAACCAAACCGAAATTCTAACCCTAACCCTAACCATAAATCTAACCCAAACCCAAACCCTAACCCTAAACTGAAACCTAACCCGAACCCAAACCCCAACCCTAACACTAACCCTAACCCTAAACCTAACCCTAACCCTAACACTATCCCTAACACAAACCAAAACATAACCGTAACCCTAACCCTAACCCTAACCCACACCGTAACCCGAACCCTAACCCAAATACTAACCATAACCCAAACCAAACCTTAACACTAACCCTAACCCTAATCCTAACCCTAACCGAAACCCAAACCCTAACCCTAACCCTAACCCTAAGCCTAAACAAAACCAAACGCTAACCCTAACCCTAACACTAACCCTAACCCAAACCCTAACCCTAAACCTAACCCTAACCCTAACCCAAACTCTAACCCTAACCCAAACCCAAACACAAAGCCTAACCCGAAACTTAACCGTAATCCTAAACCAAATCCTCACCCTAACCCTCACCCTAACCTTAACCGAAAACCTAACCCTAAACCTAACCAAAACCCTAAACGTAAGGAAAACCCAAACCCTAAACCTAACCCTAACCCAAACTCAAACCCTAACCGTAACCATAAACGTAACCTTAAACATAACCTTAACCCAAACCATAACTCTAACCCTAACCCTAACACAAACCCTAACCCTAACCCTAACCCTCACCCCTAACCCCCAACCCTAATCCTTACCCTAAACCAAACCCAACCCCTAACCCTAAAACTAACCTTAACCCTAACCCTAAAATGAACCCTAACCCTATCCCAAACCCTAACCCTAACACTAACCCTAACCCTAAACCTAACCCTAACCCTAACCTTAACCCTAACCCAAACCAAACCCTAACCCTAACCCTAACCCAAAACAAAACCCTAACCCTAACCCTAACCCAAACACTAACCCTAACCCCAACCCTAAAACAAACCCAAACCCCAACACAAACACTAACCCTAACCCTAATCCTAACCCTAACCGTAACCCTAACCCTAACCCTAACCCAAACCCTAACCTTAAACTTAACCCTAAACCAAACCCTAACCCTAAACCTAACTCTAACCCAAACCTAATCCTTAACCGTAACCTTAATCCTAACCCTAACCCTAAGGCTAACCCAAGCCCTAACCCTAACCTTAACCCTAACCCTATCCCTAACACAAACCAAACCCTAACCCTAACCCTAACCATAAACCTAACCCAAACCCTAACCCAAAAACTTACCCTAACCCTAACCCTAACACAAACCCTAACCCTAAACCTAACCCTAACCCTAACCCTAACCCAAACCCTAACCCTAACCCTAACCCTAACCCAAACCCTAACCCTAAACCTAAACCTAACCCAAACCCTAATGCTAAACCTAACCCTAACCCTAACCCTAACCCTAAACCAAACCCAAACCCTAACACTAACACTAACCCAAATCCTAACCCTATACCTAAACCAAACCGAAATCCTAACCCTAACCCTAACCGTAAACCTACCCAAACCCAAATCCTAACCCTAAACTGAAACCTAACTCGAACCCAAACCCCAACCCTAACACTAACCCTAACCCTAAATCTAACCCTAACCCAAACCCTAACCCTAACCCTAACTCTAACACTAACCCTAACCCACACCAAACCCTAACCGTAACGATAACCCAAACACTAAACCTCACCCTAACCCAAACCCTAACTCTAACCCTCACCCGAACCCAAACCCTAAACCTAACCGTAACCCTAACCCTAACCCAAAACCTAACTCTAACCCTCACCCTAACCCAAACCCTAACCCTAACCCTAACTCAAACCCTAACTCTAACCCTAACCCAAACCCTAACACTAAACCTAAACCTAACCCTAACCCTAACCGTAACCCTAACCCTAACCCTAAGCCTAACCCAAACCCTACCCTTAAACCTAACACTAAACCAAAATCTAACCCTAAACCTAACTCTAACCCAAACCTAATTCTTAACCGTAACCTTAATCCTAACCCTAACTCTAACCCTAACCCAAGCCCTAAGCATAACCCTAAAACTAACCTTAAACCTAACCCTATCCTTAACCATAACCCTAACCCTAACCCTAACCCAGACCAAACCCTAACCCTAACCCTAACACTAACCGTAACCCATACCCAAACCCTAACACTAACCCTAAACCTAACCCACACCCTAACCCTAACCCTAACACTAACCTTAACCCTAACCAAACCAAACCCTAACCCTAACTTTTACCCTAACGCTAACCTAAACGCTAACCCTAATCCTAACCCTAACCCTAACCCAAACCAAACCCTAACCCTAACCCTAACCTTAATCCTAACCCTAACCCTAACCCAAACCCTAACACTAACCATAACACTAAGCCAAACCCAAAGCGTAACCATAAACTAAACCGTAACCCTATCCCAAAGCCTAAATCTAACCCTAAAACTAACCCTAAGCAAAACACGAACCCAAACCCTAACCCTAACCCTAACCCTAACCCTAACCCTAACCCTAAACCAAAACCTAACTCTAACCCTAACCCTAACCCTAAACCAAACCCAAACCCTAACACTAACACTAACCCTAGCACTAAACCTAAACCTAATCCTAACCCTAACCGTAATCCTAACCCTAACCCTAACCCTAACCCAAGCCCTAACCCTAACCCTAAACCTAACCCAAACCCAAACCCTACCCCAAAGCCTAACTCTAATCCTAACCCTAACCCTAACCCTAATCCCAACCAAACCCTAACCCTAACCCTAACCCTAACCCTAACCCTAACCCTAAATCAAACCCTAACCCTAACTCTAACACTAACCCAAACCCAAAGCCTAACCCTAAACTAAACCGTAACCCTATCCCAAAGCCAAAATCTAACCCTAAACCTAACCCTAAGCAAAACACGAACCCAAACCCTAACCCTAACCCAAACCCTAAACCAAACCCTAACGATAAAACTAACTCTACCCCTAACATAAACCAAAAACCTAACCCTAACCCTAACCCTAACCCTAACCCTAACCCTAACCCTAACCCTAATCCAAACCCTAACTCTAACACTAACCCTAACCCAAACACGAAACCTAACCCTAACCCAAATACAAACCCTAACCCTAACCCTAACCCTAACCCAGACCAAACCCTAACCCAAACCCAAGCACTAACCCTCACCCGAAACCTAACCCTAACCCTAACCCAAACCCTAACACTACAACTAACACTAACCCTAAACCAAACCCAAACCCTAAACTTAATCCTAATCCAAACACTAACCCTAACCCTAACCCTAATCCAAACCCTAACCCTAACCCAAACCCTAAAGCTAAACCTAACCCTAACCCTAACCCTAACCCTAACCCTAATCCGAACCCTAACTCTAACCCTAACCCTAACCCAAACCCGAAACCTAACCCTAACCCAAATACAAACCCTAACCCTAACCCTAACCCTAACCCAAACCAAACCCTAACCCAAACCCAAACACTAACCCTCACCCGAACCCTAACCTTAACCCTAACCCAAAACCTAACCCTAACCCTCACCCAAAGCCTAACACTACAACTAACCCTAACCCTAAACCAAACCCAAACCCTACCCTTAAACCTAACCCTAAACCAAAATCTAACCCTAAACCTAACTCTAACCCAAACCTAATCCTTAACCGTAACCTTAATCCTAACCCTAACTCTAACCCTAACCCAAGCCCTAAGCATAACCCTAAACCTAACCTTAAACCTAACCCTAACCTTAACCATAACCCTAACCCTAACCCTAACCCAGACCAAACCCTAACCCTAACCCTAACACTAACATTATCCCTAACCCAAATCAAACCCTAACCATAACCCTAACCATAACCGTAACCCATACCCAAACCCTAACACTAACTCTAACCCTAACCCACACCCTGACCCTAACCCTAACACTAACCCTAACCCTAACCAAACCAAACCCTAACCCTAACTTTTACCCTAACCCTAACCTAAACGCTAACCCTAATCCTAACCCTAACCCTAACCCTAACCCAAACCAAACCCTAACCCTAACCCTAACCTTAATCCTAACCCTAACCCTAACCCAAACCCTAACCCTAACCCTAACCCTAATCCAAACCCTAACTCTAACCCTAACCCTAACCCAAACCCGAAACCTAACCCTAACCCAAATACAAATCCTAACCCTAACCCTAACCCTAACCCAAACCAAACCCTAACCCAAACCCAAACACTAACCCTCACCCGAACGCTAACCTTAACCCAAACCAAAACCTAACCCTAACCCTCACCCAAACACTAACACTACAACTAACCCTAACCCTAAACCAAACCCAAACTCTAACCTTAACCCTAATCCAAACACTAACCCTAAACCTAAACCTAACCCTAATCCAAACCCTAACCCTAACCCAAACCCTAACCCTAAACCTAACCCTAACCCAAACCCTAACCCTAAAACAAACCCTAACCCTAAACCTAAACCTAACCCAAACCCTACTGCAAAACCGACCCCTAACCCCAACCCTAAACCAAAACCTAACTCTCACCCTAACCCTAACCCTAAACCAAACCCAAACCCTAACACTAACACTAACCCTAGCACTAAACCTAACCCTAATCCTAACCCTAACCGTAATCCTAACCCTAACCCTAACCCAAACCCTAACCTTAAACTTAACCCTAAACCAATCCCTAACCCTAAAACTAACTCTAACCCAAACCTATTCCTTAACCGTAACCTTAATCCTAACCCTAACCCTAAGGCTAACCCAAGCCCTAACCCTAACCTTAACCTTTACCCTATCCCTAACACAAACCAAACCCTAACACTAACCCTAACCATAAACTTAACCCAAACCCAAACCCTAACCCAAAAACTTACGCTAACCCTAACCCTAACCCAAACCCTTACCTTAAACCTAACCCTAAACCAAACACTAACCCTAAACCTAACTCTAACCCAAACTTATTCCTTAACCATAACCTTAATCCTAACCCTAACCCTAAACCTGACCCAAGCCCTAACCCTAACACTAAACCTAACCCTAAACTTAACCCAAACCCAAAAACTAACCCAAACCCTAACTCTAATCCTAACCCTAACCCTAACCCTAATCCAAACCAAACCCTAACCTTAACCCTAACCCTAACCCTAAATCAAACCCTAACCCTAACTCTAACACTAACTCAAACCCAAAGCCTAACCCTAAACTAAACCGTAACCCTAACCTTAACCCTAAACCTTACTCTGACCTTAACATAAACCAAAAACCTAACCCTAACCCTAAAACTAACCCAAACCCTAACCCTAACCCAAATACAAACCCTAACCCTAACCCTGACCCTGACCCAAACCAAACCCTAAACCTAACCCTAACGCTAACCCTAACCCTATCCCAAACCCAAACACTAACGCGAACCCGAACTCTAACCTTCACCCTAACCCAAAACCTAACCCTAACCCTCACCCAAACCCTAACACTACCACTAACCCTAACTCTAAACCAAACCCAAACCCTAAACTTAACCCTAACCCAAACACTAACCCTAACCCTAACCCTAATCCAAACCCTAACCCTAACCCAAACCCTAACCCTAACCCTAACCCTAACCCTAACCCTAACCCAAACCCTAACCCTAACCCTAACCCTAACCCAAACCCGAAACCTAACCCTAACCCAAATACAAACCCTAACCCTAACCCTAACCCTAACCCAAACCAAACCCTAACCCAAACCCAAACACTAACCCTCACCCGAACCCTAACCTTAACCCTAACCCAAAACCTAACCCTAACCCTCACCCAAAGCCTAACACTACAACTAACCCTAACCCTAAACCAAACCCAAACCCTACCCTTAAACCTAACCCTAAACCAAAATCTAACCCTAAACCTAACTCTAACCCAAACCTAATCCTTAACCGTAACCTTAATCCTAACCCTAACTCTAACCCTAACCCAAGCCCTAAGCATAACCCTAAACCTAACCTTAAACCTAACCCTAACCTTAACCATAACCCTAACCCTAACCCTAACCCAGACCAAACCCTAACCCTAACCCTAACACTAACATTATCCCTAACCCAAATCAAACCCTAACCATAACCCTAACCATAACCGTAACCCATACCCAAACCCTAACACTAACTCTAAACCTAACCCACACCCTGACCCTAACCCTAACACTAACCCTAACCCTAACCAAACCAAACCCTAACCCTAACTTTTACCCTAACCCTAACCTAAACGGTAACCCTAATCCTAACCCTAACCCTAACCCTAACCCAAACCAAACCCTAACCCTAACCCTAACCTTAATCCTAACCCTAACCCTAACCCAAACCCTAAACCTAACCCTAACCCTAATCCAAACCCTAACTCTAACCCTAACCCTAACCCAAACCCGAAACCTAACCCTAACCCAAATACAAATCCTAACCCTAACCCTAACCCTAACCCAAACCAAACCCTAACCCAAACCCAAACACTAACCCTCACCCGAACGCTAACCTTAACCCAAACCAAAACCTAACCCTAACCCTCACCCAAACACTAACACTACAACTAACCCTAACCCTAAACCAAACCCAAACCCTAATCTTAACCCTAATCCAAACACTAACCCTAAACCTAAACCTAACCCTAATCCAAACCCTAACCCTAACCCAAACCCTAACCCTAAACCTAACCCTAACCCAAACCCTAACCCTAAAACAAACCCTAACCCTAAACCTAAACCTAACCCAAACCCTAATGCTAAACCGAACCCTAACCCTAACCCTAAACCAAAACCTAACTCTAACCCTAACCCTAACCCTAAACCAAACCCAAACCCTAACACTAACACTAACCCTAGCACTAAACCTAACCCTAATCCTAACCCTAACCGTAATCCTAACCCTAACCCTAACCCAAACCCTAACCTTAAACTTAACCCTAAACCAATCCCTAACCCTAAAACTAACTCTAACCCAAACCTATTCCTTAACCGTAACCTTAATCCTAACCCTAACCCTAAGGCTAACCCAAGCCCTAACCCTAACCTTAACCTTTACCCTATCCCTAACACAAACCAAACCCTAACACTAACCCTAACCATAAACTTAACCCAAACCCAAACCCTAACCCAAAAACTTACGCTAACCCTAACCCTAACCCAAACCCTTACCTTAAACCTAACCCTAAACCAAACACTAACCCTAAACCTAACTCTAACCCAAACTTATTCCTTAACCATAACCTTAATCCTAACCCTAATCCTAAACCTGACCCAAGCCCTAACCCTAACACTAAACCTAACCCTAAACTTAACCCAAACCCAAAAACTAACCCAAACCCTAACTCTAATCCTAACCCTAACCCTAACCCTAATCCAAACCAAACCCTAACCTTAACCCTAACCCTAACCCTAAATCAAACCCTAACCCTAACTCTAACACTAACTCAAACCCAAAGCCTAACCCTAAACTAAAGCGTAACCCTAACCTTAACCCTAAACCTTATTCTGACCTTAACATAAACCAAAAACCTAACCCTAACCCTAAAACTAACCCAAACCATAACCCTAACCCAAATACAAACCCTAACCCTAACCCTGACCCTGACCCAAACCAAACCCTAAACCTAACCCTAACGCTAACCCTAACCCTATCCCAAACCCAAACACTAACGCGAACCCGAACTCTAACCTTCACCCTAACCCAAAACCTAACCCTAACCCTCACCCAAACCCTAACACTACCACTAACCCTAACTCTAAACCAAACCCAAACCCTAAACTTAACCCTAACCCAAACACTAACCCTAACCCTAACCCTAATCCAAACCCTAACCCTAACCCAAACCCTAACCCTAAACCTAACCCTAACCCTAACCCTAACCCAAACCCTAACCCTAACCCTAACCCTAACCCAAACCCTAACCCTAAACCTAAACCTAACCCAAACCCTAATGCTAAACCTAACCCTAACCCTAACCCTAACCCTAACCCTAAACCAAACCCAAACCCTAACACTAACACTAACCCAAATCCTAACACTAAACCTAAACCAAACCGAAATCATAACCCTAACCCTAACCATAAATCTAACCCAAACCCAAACCCTAACCCTAAACTGAAACCTAACCCGAACCCAAACCCCAACCCTAACACTAACCCTAACCCTAAACCTAACCCTAACCCTAACACTATCCCTAACACAAACCAAACCATAACCGTAACCCTAACCCTAACCCTAACCCACACCGTAACCCGAACCCTAACCCTAATACTAACCATAACCCAAACCAAACCTTAACACTAACCCTAACCCTAATCCTAACCCTAACCGAAACCCTAACCCTAACCCTAACCCTAACCCTAAGCCTAAACAAAACCAAACGCTAACCCTAACCCTAACACTAACCCTAACCCAAACCCTAACCCTAAACCTAACCCTAACCCTAACCCAAACTCTAACCCTAACCCAAACCCAAACCCAAAGCCTAACCCGAAACTTAACCGGAATCCTAAACCAAATCCTCACCCTAACCCTCACCCTAACGTTAACCCAAAACCTAACCTTAAACCTAACCAAAACCCTAAACCTAAGGCAAACCCAAACCCTAAACCTAACCCTAACCCAAACTGAAACCCTAACCGTAACCATAAACGTAACCTTAACCATAACCTTAACCCAAACCATAACTCTAACCCTAACCCTAACACAAACCCTAACCCTAACCCTAAACCCTCACCCCTAACCTCCAACCCTAATCCTTACCCTAAATCAAACCCAACCCCTAACCCTAAAACTAACCTTAACCCAAACACTAACCCTAACCCTACCCTAACCCTAACCCCCAAATAAACCTAACCCTAAACTTAACCCTAACTCTAACCCAAACCCAAACCCTAACCCTAAAATGAACCCTAACCCTAACCCAAACCGTAACCCTAACACTAACCCTAACCCTAAACCTAACCCTAACCCTAACCCTAACAAAAACCAAACCCTAACCCTAACCCTAACCCTAACCCTAACCCAAAACAAAACACTAACCCTAACCCTAACCCTAACCCTAACCCTAACCTTAACCCTAACCCTAACCCTAACCAAACCCAAACCCTAACACTAACACTAACCCTAACCCTAATCCTAACCCTAACCCTAACCCTAACCCTAAACCTAACTCTAACCCAAACCTAATCCTTAACCGTAACCTTAATCCTAACCCTAACCCTAAGTCTAACCCAAGCCCTAACGCTAACCTTAACCCTAACCCTATCCCTAACACAAACCAAACCCTAACCCTAACCCTAACCATAAACCTAACCCAAACCCAAACCCTAACCAAAACCCTAACCCAAAAACTTACCCTAACCCTAACCCTAACCCAAACCCTAACCCTAAACCTAACCCTAACCATAACCCTAACCCAAACCCTAACACTAACCCTAACCCTAACCCAAACCCTAACCCTAAACCTAAACCTAACCCAAACCCTAACGCTAAACCTAACCCTAACCTTAACCCTAACCCTAACCCTAAACCAAATCCAAACCCTAACACTAACACTAACCCAAATCCTAACCCTATACCTAAACCAAATCGAAATCCTAACCCTAACCCTAACCGTAAACCTAACCCAAACCCAAACCCTAACCCTAAACTGAAACCTAACCCGAACCCAAACCCCAACCATAACACTAACCCTAACCCTAAATCTAACCCCAACAATCACCCTAACCCTAACCCTAAATCTAACCCTAACCCAAACCCTATCCCTAACCCAAACTCTAACACTAACCCTAACCCAAACCAAACCCTAACCGTAACGATAGCCCAAACACTAACCCTCACCCTATCCCAAGCCCTAACTCTAACCCTCACCCTAACCCAAACCCTAATCCTAACCGTAACCCTAACCCTAACCCTAACCCAAAACCTAACTCTAACCCTCACCCTAACCCAAACCCTAACCCTAACCCTAACTCAAACCCTAACCCTAACCCTAACCCAAACCCTAACACTAAACCTAAACCTAACCCTAACCCTAACCGTAACAATAACCCTAACCCTAAGCCTAACCCAAACCCTACCCTTAAACCTAACCCTAAACCAAAATCTAACCCTAAACCTAACTCTAACCCAAACCTAATCCTTAACCGTAACCTTAATCCTAAACCTAACTCTAACCCTAAACCAAGCCCTAAGCATAACCCTAAACCTAACCTTAAACCTAACCCTAAGCTTAACCATAACCCTAACCATAACCCTAACCCAGACCAAAGCCTAACCCTAACCCTAACACTAACATTATCCCTAACACAAACAAAACCCTAACCATAACCCTAACCATAACCGTAACCCATACCCAAACCCTAACACTAACTCTAACCCTAACCCACACCCTAACCCTAACCCTAACCCAACCCTAACCCTAACCAAACCAAACCCTAACCCTAGCTTTTACCCTAACCCTAACCTAAACGCTAACCCTAATCCTAACCCTAACCCTAACCCTAACCCAAACCAAACCCTAACCCTAACCTTAACCTTAATCCTAACCCTAACCCTAACCCAAACCCTAACACTAACTCTAACACTAAGCCAAACCCAAAGCCTAACCCTAAACTAAACCGTAACCCTATCCCAAAGCCAAAATCTAACCCTAAACGTAACCCTAAGCAAAACACGAACCCAAACCCTAACCCTAACCCAAACCCTAACCCAAACCCTAACGATAAAACTAACTCTACCCCTAACATAAACCAAAAACCTAACCCTAACCCTAACCCTAACCCTAACCCTAACCCTAATCCAAACCCTAACTCTAACCCTAACCCTAACCCAAACCCGAAACCTAACCTTAACCCAAATACAAATCCTAACCCTAACCCTAACCCTAACCCAAACCAAACACTAACCCAAACCCAAAAACAAACCCTCACCCGAACGCTAACCTTAACCCTAACCCAAAACCTAACCCTAACCCTCACCCAAACCCTAACACTACAACTAACCCTAACCCTAAACCAAACCCAAATCCTAACCTTAACCCTAATCCAAACACTAACCCTAACCCTAACCCTAAACCTAATCCAAACCCTAACCCTAACCCAAACCCTAACCCTAAACCTAACCCTAACCCTAACGCTAACCCTAACCCTAAACCAAAACCTAACTCTAACCCTAACCCTAACCCTAAACCAAACCCAAACCCTAACACTAACACTAACCCTAGCACTTAACCTAACCCTAATCCTAACCCTAACCGTAATCCTAACCCTAACCCAAAACCTAACCTTAAACTTATCCCTAAACCAATCCCTAACCCTAAAATTAACTCTAACCCAAACCTATTCCTTAACCGTAACCTTAATCCTAACCCTAACCCTAAGGCTAACCCAAGCCCAAACCCTAACCTTAACCCTTACCCTATCCCTAACATAAACCAAACCCTAACCCTAACCCTAACCATAAACCTAACCCAAACCCAAACCCTAACCCAAAAACTTACCCTAACCCTAACCCTAACCGAAACCCTAACCTTAAACCTAACCCTAAACCAAACACTAACCCTAAACCTAACTCTAACCTAAACCTACTCCTTAACCATAACCTTAATCCTAACCCTAACCCTAAACCTAACCCAAGCCCTAACTCTAACCCTAAACCTAACCCTAAACCTCACCCAAACCCAAACCCTAACCCAAACCCTAACTCTAATCCTAACCCTAACCCTAACCCTAATCCAAACCAAACCCTAACCCTAACCCTAACCCTAACCCTAACCCTAACCCTAACCCTAACCCTAAATCAAACCCTAACCCTAACACTAACACTAACCCAAACCCAAAGCCTAACCCTAAACTAAACCGTAACCCTAACCTTAACCCTAAACCTTACTCTGACCTTAACATAAACCAAACACCTAACCCTAAAACTAACCCTAACCCTAACCCTAACCCTGACCCAAACCAAACCCTAACCCTAACCCTAACGCTAACCCTAACCCTATCCCAAACCCAAACACTAACGCGAACCCAAACTCTAAACTTCACCCTAACCCAAAACCTAACCCTAACCCTCACCCAAACCCTAACACTACCACTAACCCTAACTCTTAACCAAACCCAAACCCTAAACTTAACCCTAACCCAAACACTAACCCTAACCCTAACCCTAATCCAAACCATAACCCTAACCCAAACCCTAAAACTAAACCTAACGCTAACCCTAACCCAAACCCAAACACTAACCCTAACCCTAACCCTAACCCTAACCCAAACCCTAACCCTAAACCTAAACCTAACCCAAATCCTAATGCTAAACCTAACCCTAACCCTAACCCTAATCCTAACCCTAAACCAAACCCAAACCATAACACTAACACTAACCCAAATCCTAACACTAAACCTAAACCAAACCGAATTCCTAACCCTAACCCTAACCGTAAACCTAACCCAAACCCAAACCCTAACCCTAAACTGAAACCTAACCCGAACCCAAACCACAACCCTAACACTAACCCTAACCCTAAACCTAACCCTAACCCTAACACTATCCCTTACACAAACCAAACCATAACCGTAACACTAACCCTAACCCTAACACACACCGTAACCCGAACCCTAAACCTAATACTAACCATAACCCAAACCAAACCTTAACACTAACCCTAACCCTAATCCTAACCCTAACCGAAAACCTAACCCTAACCCAAACGCTAACCCTAACCCTAACACTAACCCTAACCCAAACCCTAACCCTAAACCTAACCCTAACCCTAACCCAAACTCTAACCCTAACCCAAACCCAAACCCAAAGCCTAACCCGAAACTTAACCGTAATCCTAAATCAAATCCTCACCCTAACCCTCACCCTAACCTTAACCGAAAACCTAACCCTAAACCTAACCAAAACCCTAAACGTAAGGAAAACCCAAACCCTAAACCTAACCCTAACCCAAACTCAAACCCTAACCATAACCATAAACGTAACCTTAACCATAACCTTAACCCAAACCATAACTCTAACCCTAACCGTAACACAAACCCTAACCCTAACCCTAACCCTCACCCCTAACCCCCAACCCTAATCCTTACCCTAAACCAAACCCAACCCCTAACCCTAAAACTAACCTTAACCCAAACACTAACCCTAACCCTACCCTAACCCTAACCCCCAAATAAACCTAACCCTAAACTTAACCCTAACTCTAACCCAAACCCAAACCCTAACCCTAAAATGAACCCTAACCCTATCCCAAACCCTAACCCTAACCCTAACCCTAACCCTAACCCTCACCCAAACCCTAACACTACCACTAACCCTAACTCTAAACCAAACCCAAACCCTAAACTTAACCCTAACCCAAACACTAACCCTAACCCTAACCCTAATCCAAACCCTAACCCTAACCCAAACCCTAACCCTAAACCTAACCCTAACCCTAACCCTAACCCAAACCCTAACCCTAACCCTAACCCTAACCCAAACCCTAACCCTAAACCTAAACCTAACCCAAACCCTAATGCTAAACCTAACCCTAACCCTAACCCTAACCCTAACCCTAAACCAAACCCAAACCCTAACACTAACACTAACCCAAATCCTAACACTAAACCTAAACCAAACCGAAATCATAACCCTAACCCTAACCATAAATCTAACCCAAACCCAAACCCTAACCCTAAACTGAAACCTAACCCGAACCCAAACCCCAACCCTAACACTAACCCTAACCCTAAACCTAACCCTAACCCTAACACTATCCCTAACACAAACCAAACCATAACCGTAACCCTAACCCTAACCCTAACCCACACCGTAACCCGAACCCTAACCCTAATACTAACCATAACCCAAACCAAACCTTAACACTAACCCTAACCCTAATCCTAACCCTAACCGAAACCCTAACCCTAACCCTAACCCTAACCCTAAGCCTAAACAAAACCAAACGCTAACCCTAACCCTAACACTAACCCTAACCCAAACCCTAACCCCAAACCTAACCCTAACCCTAACCCAAACTCTAACCCTAACCCAAAACCAAACCCAAAGCCTAACCCGAAACTTAACCGTAATCCTAAACCAAATCCTCACCCTAACCCTCACCCTAACCTTAACCCAAAACCTAACCCTAAACCTAACCAAAACCCTAAACCTAAGGCAAACCCAAACCCTAAACCTAACCCTAACCCAAACTCAAACCCTAACCGTAACCATAAACGTAACCTTAACCATAACCTTAACCCAAACCATAACTCTAACCCTAACCCTAACACAAACCCTAACCCTAACCCTAAACCCTCACCCCTAGCCTCCAACCCTAATCCTTACCCTAAATCAAACCCAACCCCTAACCCTAAAACTAACCTTAACCCAAACACTAACCCTAACCCTACCCTAACCCTAACCCCCAAATAAACCTAACCCTAAACTTAACCCTAACTCTAACCCAAACCCAAACCCTAACCCTAAAATGAACCCTAACCCTAATCCAAACCGTAACCCTAACACTAACCCTAACCCTAAACCTAACCCTAACCCTAACCCTAACAAAAACCAAACCCTAACCCTAACCCTAACCCTAACCCTAACCCAAAACAAAACACTAACCCTAACCCTAACCCTAACCCTAACCCTAACCTTAACCCTAACCCTAACCCTAACCAAACCCAAACCCTAACACTAACACTAACCCTAACCCTAATCCTAACCCTAACCCTAACCCTAACCCTAAACCTAACTCTAACCCAAACCTAATCCTTAACCGTAACCTTAATCCTAACCCTAACCCTAAGTCTAACCCAAGCCCTAACCCTAACCTTAACCCTAACCCTATCCCTAACACAAACCAAACCCTAACCCTAACCCTAACCATAAACCTAACCCAAACCCAAACCCTAACCAAAACCCTAACCCAAAAACTTACCCTAACCCTAACCCTAACCCAAACCCTATCCCTAAACCTAACCCTAACCATAACCCTAACACAAACCCTAACACTAACCCTAACCCTAACCCAAACCCTAACCCTAAACCTAAACCTAACCCAAACCCTAATGCTAAACCTAACCCTAACCTTAACCCTAACCCTAACCCTAAACCAAATCCAAACCCTAACACTAACACTAACCCAAATCCTAACCCTATACCTAAACCAAATCGAAATCCTAACCCTAACCCTAACCGTAAACCTAACCCAAACCCAAACCCTAACCCTAAACTGAAACCTAACCCGAACCCAAACCCCAACCATAACACTAACCCTAACCCTAAATCTAACCCTAACCCTCACCCTAACCCTAACCCTAAATCTAACCCTAACCCAAACCCTATCCCTAACCCAAACTCTAACACTAACCCTAACCCAAACCAAACCCTAACCGTAACGATAACCCAAACACTAACCCTCACCCTATCCCAAACCCTAACTCTAACCCTCACCCTAACCCAAACCCTAATCCTAACCGTAACCCTAACCCTAACCCTAACCCAAAACCTAACTCTAACCCTCACCCTAACCCAAACCCTAACCCTAACCCTAACTCAAACCCTAACCCTAAGCCTAACCCAAACCCTAACACTAAACCTAAACCTAACCCTAACCCTAACCGTAACAATAACCCTAACCCTAAGCCTAACCCAAACCCTACCCTTAAACCTAACCCTAAACCAAAATCTAACCCTAAACCTAACTCTAACCCAAACCTAATCCTTAACCGTAACCTTAATCCTAACCCTAACTCTAACCCTAAACCAAGCCCTAAGCATAACCCTAAACCTAACCTTAAACCTAACCCTAACCTTAACCATAACCCTAACCATAACCCTAACCCAGACCAAACCCTAACCCTAACCCTAACACTAACATTATCCCTAACCCAAACAAAACCCTAACCATAACCCTAACCGTAACCGTAACCCATACCCAAACCCTAACACTAACTCTAACCCTAACCCACACCCTAACCCTAACCCTAACCCAACCCTAACCCTAACCAAACCAAACCCTAACCCTAGCTTTTACCCTAACCCTAACCTAAACGCTAACCCTAATCCTAACCCTAACCCTAACCCTAACCCAAACCAAACCCTAACCCTAACCCCAACCTTAATCCTAACCCTAACCTTAACCCAAACCCTAACACTAACTCTAACACTAAGCCAAACCCAAAGCCTAACCCTAAACTAAACCGTAACCCTATCCCAAAGCCAAAATCTAACCCTAAACGTAACCCTAAGCAAAACACGAACCCAAACCCTAACCCTAACCCAAACCCTAACCCAAACCCTAACGATAAAACTAACTCTACCCCTAACATAAACCAAAAACCTAACCCTAACCCTAACCCTAACCCTAACCCTAACCCTAATCCAAACCCTAACTCTAACCCTAACCCTAACCCAAACCCGAAACCTAACCTTAACCCAAATACAAATCCTAACCCTAACCCTAACCCTAACCCAAACCAAACACTAACCCAAACCCAAAAACAAACCCTCACCCGAACGCTAACCTTAACCCTAACCCAAAACCTAACCCTAACCCTCACCCAAACCCTAACACTACAACTAACCCTAACCCTAAACCAAACCCAAATCCTAACCTTAACCCTAATCCAAACACTAACCCTAACCCTAACCCTAAACCTAATCCAAACCCTAACCCTAACCCAAACCCTAACCCTAAACCTAACCCTAACCCTAACGCTAACCCTAACCCTAAACCAAAACCTAACTCTAACCCTAACCCTAACCCTAAACCAAACCCAAACCCTAACACTAACACTAACCCTAGCACTTAACCTAACCCTAATCCTAACCCTAACCGTAATCCTAACCCTAACCCTAACCCAAAACCTAACCTTAAACTTATCCCTAAACCAATCCCTAACCCTAAAATTAACTCTAACCCAAACCTATTCCTTAACCGTAACCTTAATCCTAACCCTAACCCTAAGGCTAACCCAAGCCCAAACCCTAACCTTAACCCTTACCCTATCCCTAACATAAACCAAACCCTAACCCTAACCCTAACCATAAACCTAACCCAAACCCAAACCCTAACCCAAAAACTTACCCTAACCCTAACCCTAACCGAAACCCTAACCTTAAACCTAACCCTAAACCAAACACTAACCCTAAACCTAACTCTAACCTAAACCTACTCCTTAACCATAACCTTAATCCTAACCCTAACCCTAAACCTAACCCAAGCCCTAACTCTAACCCTAAACCTAACCCTAAACCTCACCCAAACCCAAACCCTAACCCAAACCCTAACTCTAATCCTAACCCTAACCCTAACCCTAATCCAAACCAAACGCTAACCCTAACCCTAACCCTAACCCTAACCCTAACCCTAACCCTAAATCAAACCCTAACCCTAACACTAACACTAACCCAAACCCAAAGCCTAACCCTAAACTAAACCGTAACCCTAACCTTAACCCTAAACCTTACTCTGACCTTAACATAAACCAAACACCTAACCCTAAAACTAACCCTAACCCTAACCCTAACCCTGACCCAAACCAAACCCTAACCCTAACCCTAACCCAAAACAAAACCCTAACCCTAACCCTAACCCTAACACTAACCCTAACCCTAACCCTAAACCAAACCCAAACCCTAACACTAACACTAACCCTAACCCTAATCCTAACCCTAACCGTAACCCTAACCCTAACCCTAACCCAAACCCTAACCTTAAACTTAACCCTAAACCAAACCCTAACCCTAAACCTAACTCTAACCCAAACCTAATCCTTAACCGTAACCTTAATCCTAACCCTAACCCTAAGGCTAACCCAAGCCCTAACCCTAACCTTAACCCTAACCCTATCCCTAACACAAACCAAACCCTAACCCTAACCCTAACCATAAACCTAACCCAAACCCTAACCCAAAAACTTACCCTAACCCTAACCCTAACACAAACCCTAACCCTAAACCTAACCCTAACCCTAACCCTAACCCAAACCCTAACCCTAACCCTAACCCTAACCCAAACCCTAACCCTAAACCTAAACCTAACCCAAACCCTAATGCTAAACCTAACCCTAACCCTAACCCTAACCCTAAACCAAACCCAAACCCTAACACTAACACTAACCCAAATCCTAACCCTATACCTAAACCAAACCGAAATCCTAACCCTAACCCTAACCGTAAACCTACCCAAACCCAAATCCTAACCCTAAACTGAAACCTAACTCGAACCCAAACCCCAACCCTAACACTAACCCTAACCCTAAATCTAACCCTAACCCAAACCCTAACCCTAACCCTAACTCTAACACTAACCCTAACCCAAACCAAACCCTAACCGTAACGATAACCCAAACACTAAACCTCACCCTAACCCAAACCCTAACTCTAACCCTCACCCGAACCCAAACCCTAAACCTAACCGTAACCCTAACCCTAACCCAAAACCTAACTCTAACCCTCACCCTAACCCAAACCCTAACCCTAACCCTAACTCAAACCCTAACTCTAACCCTAACCCAAACCCTAACACTAAACCTAAACCTAACCCTAACCCTAACCCTAACCGTAACCCTAACCCTAACCCTAAGCCTAACCCAAACCCTACCCTTAAACCTAACACTAAAACAAAATCTAACCCTAAACCTAACTCTAACCCAAACCTAATTCTTAACCGTAACCTTAATCCTAACCCTAACTCTAACCCTAACCCAAGCCCTAAGCATAACCCTAAAACTAACCTTAAACCTAACCCTATCCTTAACCATAACCCTAACCCTAACCCTAACCCAGACCAAACCCTAACCCTAACCCTAACACTAACCGTAACCCATACCCAAACCCTAACACTAACCCTAAACCTAACCCACACCCTAACCCTAACCCTAACACTAACCTTAACCCTAACCAAACCAAACCCTAACCCTAACTTTTACCCTAACGCTAACCTAAACGCTAACCCTAATCCTAACCCTAACCCTAACCCAAACCAAACCCTAACCCTAACCCTAACCTTAATCCTAACCCTAACCCTAACCCAAACCCTAACACTAACCATAACACTAAGCCAAACCCAAAGCGTAACCATAAACTAAACCGTAACCCTATCCCAAAGCCTAAATCTAACCCTAAAACTAACCCTAAGCAAAACACGAACCCAAACCCTAACCCTAACCCTAACCCTAACCCTAACCCTAACCCTAAACCAAAACCTAACTCTAACCCTAACCCTAACCCTAAACCAAACCCAAACCCTAACACTAACACTAACCCTAGCACTAAACCTAAACCTAATCCTAACCCTAACCGTAATCCTAACCCTAACCCTAACCCTAACCCAAGCCCTAACCCTAACCCTAAACCTAACCCAAACCCAAACCCTACCCCAAAGCCTAACTCTAATCCTAACCCTAACCCTAACCCTAATCCAAACCAAACCCTAACCCTAACCCTAACCCTAACCCTAACTCTAACCCTAAATCAAACCCTAACCCTAACTCTAACACTAACCCAAACCCAAAGCCTAACCCTAAACTAAACCGCAACCCTATCCCAAAGCCAAAATCTAACCCTAAACCTAACCCTAAGCAAAACACGAACCCAAACCCTAACCCTAACCCAAACCCTAAACCAAACCCTAACGATAAAACTAACTCTACCCCTAACATAAACCAAAAACCTAACCCTAACCCTAACCCTAACCCTAACCCTAACCCTAATCCAAACCCTAACTCTAACACTAACCCTAACCCAAACACGAAACCTAACCCTAACCCAAATACAAACCCTAACCCTAACCCTAACCCTAACCCAGACCAAACCCTAACCCAAACCCAAGCACTAACCCTCACCCGAAACCTAACCCTAACCCTAACCCAAACCCTAACACTACAACTAACACTAACCCTAAACCAAACCCAAACCCTAAACTTAATCCTAATCCAAACACTAACCCTAACCCTAACCCTAATCCAGACCCTAACCCTAACCCAAACCCTAAAGCTAAACCTAACCCTAACCCTAACCCTAACCCTAACCCTAATCCGAACCCTAACTCTAACCCTAACCCTAACCCAAACCCGAAACCTAACCCTAACCCAAATACAAACCCTAACCCTAACACTAACCCTAACCCAAACCAAACCCTAACCCAAACCCAAACACTAACCCTCACCCGAACCTTAACCTTAACCCTAACCCAAAACCTAACCCTAACCCTCACCCAAAGCCTAACACTACAACTAACCCTAACCCTAAACCAAACCCAAACCCTAACCTTAACCCTAATCCAAACACTAACCCTAACCCTAATCCAAACCCTAACCCTAACCCAAACCCTAAAGCTAAACCTAACCCTAAACCTAACCCTAACCCTAACCCTAACCCTAACCCAAACCCTAACCCTAAACCTAAACCTAAACCAAACCCTAATACTAAACCTAACCCTAATCCTAACCCTAACCGTAACCCTAACCCTAACCCTAACCCAAACCCTAACCTTAAACTTAACCCTAAACCAATCCCTAACCCTAAACCTAACTCTAACCCAAACCTATTCCTTAACCGTAACCTTAATCCTAACCCTAACCCGAAGGCTAACCCAAGCCCTAACCCTAACCTTAACCCTAACCCTATCCCTAACACAAACCAAACCCTAACCCTAACCCTAACCATAAACCTAACCCAAACCCAAACTGTAACCCAAACCCTAACCCAAACCCTAACCCAAAAACTTACCCTAACCCTAACCCTAACCCAAAACCTAACCTTAAAACTAACCCTAAACCAAACACTAACCCTAAACCTAACTCTACCCCAAACCTATTCCTTAACCATAACCTTAATCCTAACCCTAACCCTAACCTTAACCCAAGCCCTAACCCTAACCCTAAACCTAACCCTAAACCTAACCCAAACCCAAACCCTAACCCAAACCCTAACTCTAATCCTAACCCTAACCCTAACCCTAATCCAAACCAAACCCTAACCCTAACCCTAACCCTAACCCTAACCCTAAACCAAACCCTAACCCAAACCTTAACGATAAACCTTACTCTGACCTTAACATAAACCAAAAAACTAACCCTAACCCTAAAACTAACCCAAACCCTAACCCTAACCCTAACCCAAACCCTAATTCTAACCCTAACCCTAACCCAAACCCGAAACCTAACCCTAACCCAAATACAAACCCTAACCCTAACCCTACCCGTGACCCAAACCAAACCCTAACCCTAACCCTAATGCTAACCCTAACCCTATCCCAAACCCAAACACTAATACGAACCCGAACTCTAACCTTCACCCTAACACAAAACCTAACCCTAACCCTCACCAAACCGTAACACTACCACTAACCCTAACCCAAAACCAAACCCAAACTTAACCCTAACCCAAACACTAACCCTAACCCTAACCCTAATCCAAACCTTAACCCTAACCCAAACCCTAACCCTAAACCTAACCCTAACCATAACCCTAACCCAAACCCTAACCCTAACCCTAACCCTAACCCAAAACCTAACCCTAAACCTAAACCTAACCCAAAACCTAATGCTAAACCTAACCCTAACCCTAACCCTAACCCTAACCCTAAACCCAACCCAAACCCTAACACTAACACTAACCCAAATGCTAACCCTAAACCTAAACCAAACCGAAATCCTAACCCTAACCCTAACCGTAAACCTAACCCAAACCCAAAACCTAACCCTAAACTGAAACCTAACCCGAACCCAAACCCCAACCCTAACCCTAACCCTAACCCTCACCCAAACCCTAACACTACCACTAACCCTAACTCTAAACCAAACCCAAACCCTAAACTTAACCCTAACCCAAACACTAACCCTAACCCTAACCCTAATCCAAACCCTAACCCTAACCCAAACCCTAACCCTAACCCTAACCCTAACCCTAACCCAAACCCTAACCCTAAATCTAACCCTAACCCTAACCCAAACCCTAACCCTAAACCTAAACCTAACCCAAACCCTAATGCTAAATCTAACCCTAACCCTAACCCTAAACCTAACCCCAAACAAAACCCAAACCCTAACACTAACACTAACCCAAATCCTAACCCTAAACCTAAACCAAACCGAAATCCTAACCCTAACCCTAACCGTAAACCTAACGCAAACCCAAACCCTAACCCTAATACGAAACCTAACCCGAACCCAAACCCCAACCCTAACACTAACCCTAACCCTAAACCTAAGCCTAACCCTAACACTATTCCTAACACAAACCAAACCATAACCGTAACGCTAACCCTAACCCTAACCCTAACCCACACCATAACCCGAACCCTAATCCTAATACTAACCATAACCCAAACCAAACCTTAACACTAACCCTAACCCTAATCCTAACCCTAACCGAAACCCTAACCCTAACCCTAACCCTAAACTAAACCAAACGCTATCCCTAACCCTAACACTAACCCTAACCCAAACCAAACCCTAACCGTAACGATAACCCAAACACTAACCCTCACCCTAACCCAAACCCTAACTCTAACCCTCACCCTAACCCAAAACCTAATCCTAACCCTAACCCTAACCCTAACCCAAAACCTAACTCTAACCCTCACCCTAACCCAAACCCTAACCCTGACCCTAACTCAAACCCTAACCCTAACCCTAACCCAAACCCTAACACTAAACCTAAACCTAAACCTAAACCTAACCGTAACCCTAACCCTAACCCTAAGCCTAAGGCAAACCCTACCCTTAAACCTAACCCTAAACCAAAATCTAACCCTAAACCTAACTCTAACCCAAAACTAATCCTTAACCGTAACCTTAATCCTAACCCTAACTCTAACCCTAACCCAAGCCCTAAGCATAACCCTAAACCTAACCTTAAACCTAACCCTAACCTTAACCATAACCCTAACCCTAACCCTAACCCAGACCAAACCCTAACCCTAACGCTAACACTAACATTATCCCTAACCAAAACCAAACCCTAACCATAACCCTAACCATAACCGTAACCCATACCCAAACCCTAACACTAACTCGAACCCTAACCCACACCCTAACCCTAACCCTAACACTAACCCTAACCCTAACCAAACCAAACCCTAACCCTAACTTTTACCCTAACCCTAACCTAAACGCTAACCCTAATCCTAACCCTAACCCTAACCCTAACACAAACCAAACCCTAACCCTAACCCTAACCTTAATCCTAACCCTAACCCTAACCCAAACCCTAACACTAACTCTAACACTAAGCCAAACCCAAAGCCTAACCCTAAACTAAACCGTAACCCTATCCCAAAGCCAAAATCTCACCCTAAACCTAACCCTAAGCAAAACACGAACCCAAACCCTAACCCTAAACCAAACCCTAACCCAAACCCTAACGATAAAACTAACTCTACCCCTAACATAAACCAAAAACCTAACCCTAACCCTAACCCTAACCCTAATCCAAACCCTAACTTTAACCCTAACCCTAACCCAAACCCGAAACCTAACCCTAACCCAAATACAAATCCTAACCCTAACCCTAACCCTAAACCAAACCAAACCCTAACCCAAAACCAAACACTAACCCTCACCCGAACGCTAACCTTAACCCTAACCCAAAACCTAACCCTAACCCTCACCCAAACCCTAACACTACAACTAAACCTAACCCTAAACCAAACCCAAACCCTAACCTTAACCCTAATCCAAAAACTAACCCTAACCCTAAACCTAACCCTAATCCAAACCCTAACCCTAACCCAAACCCTAACCCTAAACCTAACCCTAACCCTAACCCAAACCCTAACCCTAAACCTAAACCTAACCCAAACCCTAATGCTAAACCTAACCCTAACCCTAACCCTAACCCTAAACCAAAACCTAACTCTAAACCTAACCCTAACCCTAAACCAAACCCAAACCCTAACACTAACACTAACCCTAGCACTAAACCTAACCCTAATCCTAACCCTAACCGTAATCCTAACCCTAACCCTAACCCAAACCCTAACCTTAAACTTAACCCTAAACCAATCCCTAACCCTAAAACTAACTCTAACCCAAACCTATTCCTTAACCATAACCTTAATCCTAACCCTAACCCTAAGGCTAACCCAAGCCCTAACCCTAACCTTAACCCTTACCCTATCCCTAACACAAACCAAACCCTAACCCTAACCCTAACCATAAACCTAACCCAAACCCAAACCCTAACCCAAAAACTTACCCTAACCCTAACCCTAACCCAAACCCTAACCTTAAACCTAACCCTAAACCAAACACTAACCCTAAACCTAACTCTAACCCAAACCTATTCCTTAACCATAACCTTAATCCTAACCCTAACCCTAAAACTAACCCAGGCCCAAACCCTAACCCTAAACCTAACCCTAAACCTAACCCAAACCCAAACCCTAACCCAAACCCTAACTCTAATCCTAACCCTAACCCTAACCCTAATCCAAACCAAACCCTAACTCTAACCCTAACCCTAACCCTAACCCTAACCCTAAATCAAACCCTAACCCTAACTCTAACACTAACCCAAACCCAAAGCCTAACCCTAAACTAAACCGTAACCCTAACCTTAACCCTAAACCTTACTCTGACTTAATATAAACCAAAAACCTAACCCTAAAACTAACCCAAACCCTAACCCTAACCCAAACCCGAAACCTAACCCTAACCCAAATACAAACCCTAACCCTAACCCTAACCCTGACCCAAACCAAACCCTAACCCTAACCCTAACGCTAACCCTAAGCCTATCCCAAACCCAAACACTAACGCGAACCCGAACTCTAACCTTCACCCTAACCCAAAACCTAACCCTAACCCTCACCCAAACCCTAACACTACCACTAACCCTAACTCTAAACCAAACCCAAACCCTAAACTTAACTCTAACCCAAACACTAACCCTAACCCTAACCCTAATCCAAACCCTAACCCAAACCCAAAGCCTAACCCTAAACTGAAACCTAACCCGAACCCAAACCCCAACCCTAACACTAACCCTAACCCTAAACCTAACCCTAACCCTAACACTATCCCTAACAGAAACCAAACCATAACCGTAACCCTAACCCTAACCCTAACCCACACCGTAACCCGAACCCTAACCCTAATACAAACCATAACCCAAACCAAACCTTAACACTAACCCTAACCCTAATCCTAACCCTAACCGAAACCCTAACCCTAACCCTAACCCTAACCCTAAGCCTAAACAAAACCAAACGCTAACCCTAACCCTAACACTAACCCTAAAACAAACCCTAACCCTAAACCTAACCCTAACCCTAACCCAAACTCTAACCCTAACCCAAACCCAAACCCAAAGCCTAACCCGAAACTTAACCGTAATCCTAAACCAAATCCTCACCCTCACCCTCAACCTAACCTTAACCCAAAACCTAACCCTAAACCTAACCAAAACCCTAAACCTAAGGCAAACCCAAACCCTAAACCTAACCCTAACCCAAACTCAAACCCTAACCGTAATCATAAACGTAACTTTAACCATAACCTTAACCCAAACCATAACTCTAACCCTAACCCTAACACAAACCCTAACCCTAACCCTAACCCTCACCCCTAACCCCCAACCCTAATCCTTACCCTAAACCAAACCCAACCCCTATCCCTAAAACTAACCTTAACCCAAACACTAACCCTAACCCTACCCTAACCCTAACCCCCAAATAAACCTAACCCTAAACTTAACCCTAACTCTAACCCAAACCCAAACCCTAACCCTAAAATGAACCCTAACCATAACCCAAACCCTAACCCTAACACTAACCCTAACCCTAAACCTAACCCTAACCCTAACCCTAACCAAAACCAAACCCTAACCCTAACCCAAACCCTAACCCTAACCCAAAACAAAAGCCTAACCCTAACCCTAACCCTAACACTAACCCTAACCCAAAACCTAACTCTAACCCTAACCCTAACCCTAAACCAAACCCAAACCCTAACACTAACACTAACCCTAACCCTAATCCTAACCCTAACCGTAACCCTAACCCTAACCCTAACCCAAACCCTAACCTTAAACTTAACCCTAAACCAAACCCTAACCCTAAACCTAACTCTAACCCAAACCTAATCCTTCACCGTAACCTTAATCCTAACCCTAACCCTAAGGCTAACCCAAGCCCTAAACCTAAACTTAACCCTAACCCTATCCCTAACACAAACCAAACCCTAACCCTAACCATAAACCTAACCCAAACCCCAACCCAAAAACTTACCCTAACCCTAACCCTAACACAAACCAAACCCTAACCCTAACCCTAACCTTAATCCTAACCCTAACCCTAACCCAAACCCTAACACTAACTCAAACACTAAGCCAGACCCAAAGCCTAACCCTAAACTAAACCGTAACCCTATCCCAAAGCCAAAATCTCACCCTAAACCTAACCCTAAGCAAAACACGAACCCAAACCCTAACCCTAAACCAAACCCTAACCCAAACCCTAACGATAAAACTAACTCTACCCCTAACATAAACCAAAAACCTAACCCTAACCCTAACCCTAACCCTAATCCAAACCCTAACTTTAACCCTAACCCTAACCCAAACCCGAAACCTAACCCTAACCCAAATACAAATCCTAACCCTAACCCTAACCCTAAACCAAACCAAACCCTAACCCAAAACCAAACACTAACCCTCACCCGAACGCTAACCTTAACCCTAACCCAAAACCTAACCCTAACCCTCACCCAAACCCTAACACTACAACTAAACCTAACCCTAAACCAAACCCAAACCCTAACCTTAACCCTAATCCAAAAACTAACCCTAACCCTAAACCTAACCCTAATCCAAACCCTAACCCTAACCCAAACCCTAACCCTAAACCTAACCCTAACCCTAACCCAAACCCTAACCCTAAACCTAAACCTAACCCAAACCCTAATGCTAAACCTAACCCTAACCCTAACCCTAACCCTAAACCAAAACCTAACTCTAAACCTAACCCTAACCCTAAACCAAACCCAAACCCTAACACTAACACTAACCCTAGCACTAAACCTAACCCTAATCCTAACCCTAACCGTAATCCTAACCCTAACCCTAACCCAAACCCTAACCTTAAACTTAACCCTAAACCAATCCCTAACCCTAAAACTAACTCTAACCCAAACCTATTCCTTAACCATAACCTTAATCCTAACCCTAACCCTAAGGCTAACCCAAGCCCTAACCCTAACCTTAACCCTTACCCTATCCCTAACACAAACCAAACACTAACCCTAACCCTAACCATAAACCTAACCCAAACCCAAACCCTAACACAAAAACTTACCCTAACCCTAACCCTAACCCAAACCCTAACCTTAAACCTAACCCTAAACCAAACACTAACCCTAAACCTAACTCTAACCCAAACCTATTCCTTAACCATAACCTTAATCCTAACCCTAACCCTAAAACTAACCCAGGCCCTAACCCTAACCCTAAACCTAACCCTAAACCTAACCCAAACCCAAACCCTAACCCAAACCCTAACTCTAATCCTAACCCTAACCCTAACCCTAATCCAAACCAAACCCTAACTCTAACCCTAACCCTAACCCTAACCCTAACCCTAAATCAAACCCTAACCCTAACTCTAACACTAACCCAAACCCAAAGCCTAACCCTAAACTAAACCGTAACCCTAACCTTAACCCTAAACCTTACTCTGACCTTAATATAAACCAAAAACCTAACCCTAAAACTAACCCAAACCCTAACCCTAACCCAAACCCGAAACCTAACCCTAACCCAAATACAAACCCTAACCCTAACCCTAACCCTGACCCAAACCAAACCCTAACCCTAACCCTAACGCTAACCCTAAGCCTATCCCAAACCCAAACACTAACCCGAACCCGAACTCCAACCTTCACCCTAACCCAAAACCTAACCCTAACCCTCACCCAAACCCTAACACTACCACTAACCCTAACTCTAAACCAAACCCAAACCCTAAACTTAACTCTAACACAAACACTAACACTAACCCTAACCCTAATCCAAACCCTAACCCAAACCCAAACCCTAACCCTAAACTGAAACCTAACCCGAACCCAAACCCCAACCCTAACACTAACCCTAACCCTAAACCTAACCCTAACCCTAACACTATCCCTAACAGAAACCAAACCATAACCGTAACCCTAACCCTAACCCTAACCCACACCGTAACCCGAACCCTAACCCTAATACAAACCATAACCCAAACCAAACCTTAACACTAACCCTAACCCTAATCCTAACCCTAACCGATACCCTAACCCTAACCCTAACCCTAACCCTAAGCCTAAACAAAACCAAACGCTAACCCTAACCCTAACACTAACCCTAACCCAAACCCTAACCCTAAACCTAACCCTAACCCTAACCCAAACTCTAACCCTAACCCAAACCCAAACCCAAAGCCTAACCCGAAACTTAACCGTAATCCTAAACCAAATCCTCACCCTCACCCTCAACCTAACCTTAACCCAAAACCTAACCCTAAACCTAACCAAAACCCTAAACCTAAGGCAAACCCAAACCCTAAACCTAACCCTAACCCAAACTCAAACCCTAACCGTAACCATAAACGTAACTTTAACCATAACCTTAACCCAAACCATAACTCTAACCCTAACCCTAACACAAACCCTAACCCTAACCCTAACCCTCACCCCTAACCCCCAACCCTAATCCTTACCCTAAACCAAACCCAACCCCTATCCCTAAAACTAACCTTAACCCAAACACTAACCCTAACCCTACCCTAACCCTAACCCCCAAATAAACCTAACCCTAAACTTAACCCTAACTCTAACCCAAACCCAAACCCTAACCCTAAAATGAACCCTAACCATAACCCAAACCCTAACCCTAACACTAACCCTAACCCTAAACCTAACCCTAACCCTAACCCTAACCCAAACCAAACCCTAACCCTAACCCAAACCCTAACCCTAACCCAAAACAAAAGCCTAACCCTAACCCTAACCCTAACACTAACCCTAACCCAAAACCTAACTCTAACCCTAACCCTAACCCTAAACCAAACCCAAACCCTAACACTAACACTAACCCTAACCCTAATCCTAACCCTAACCGTAACCCTAACCCTAACCCTAACCCAAACCCTAACATTAAACTTAACCCTAAACCAAACCCTAACCCTAAACCTAACTCTAACCCAAACCTAATCCTTCACCGTAACCTTAATCCTAACCCTAACCCTAAGGCTAACCCAAGCCCTAAACCTAAACTTAACCCTAACCCTATCCCTAACACAAACCAAACCCTAACCCTAACCATAAACCTAACCCAAACCCTAACCCAAAAACTTACCCTAACCCTAACCCTAACACAAACCAAACCCTAACCCTAACCCTAACCTTAATCCTAACCCTAACCCTAACCCAAACCCTAACACTAACTCTAACACTAAGCCAAACCCAAAGCCTTACCCTAAACTAAGCCGTAACCCTATCCCAAAGCCAAAAGCTCACCCTGAACCTAACCCTAAGCAAAACACGAACCCAAAACCTAACCCTAAACCAAACCCTAACCCAAACCCTAACGATAAAACTAACTCTACCCCTAACATAAACCAAAAACGTAACCCTAACCCTAACCCTAACCCTAATCCAAACCCTAACTTTAACCCTAACCCTAACCCAAACCCGAAACCTAACCCTAACCCAAATACAAATCCTAACCCTAACCCTAACCCTAAACCAAACCAAACCCTAACCCAAAACCAAACACTAACCCTCACCCGAACGCTAACCTTAACCCTAACCCAAAAGCTAACCCTAACCCTCACCCAAACCCTAACACTACAACTAAACCTAACCCTAAACCAAACCCAAACCCTAACCTTAACCCTAATCCAAAAACTAACCCTAACCCTAAACCTAACCCTAATCCAAACCCTAACCCTAACCCAAACCCTAACCCTAAACCTAACCCTAACCCTAACCCAAACCCTAACCCTAAACCTAAACCTAACCCAAACCCTAATGCTAAACCTAACCCTAACCCTAACCCTAACCCTAAACCAAAACCTAACTCTAAACCTAACCCTAACCCTAAACCAAACCCAAACCCTAACACTAACACTAACCCTAGCACTAAACCTAACCCTAATCCTAACCCTAACCGTAATCCTAACCCTAACCCTAACCCAAACCCTAACCTTAAACTTAACCCTAAACCAATCCCTAACCCTAAAACTAACTCTAACCCAAACCTATTCCTTAACCATAACCTTAATCCTAACCCTAACCCTAAGGCTAACCCAAGCCCTAACCCTAACCTTAACCCTTACCCTATCCCTAACACAAACCAAACCCTAACCCTAACCCTAACCATAAACCTAACCCAAACCCAAACCCTAACCCAAAAACTTACCCTAACCCTAACCCTAACCCAAACCCTAACCTTAAACCTAACCCTAAACCAAACACTAACCCTAAACCTAACTCTAACCCAAACCTATTCCTTAACCATAACCTTAATCCTAACCCTAACCCTAAAACTAACCCAGGCCCTAACCCTAACCCTAAACCTAACCCTAAACCTAACCCAAACCCAAACCCTAACCCAAACCCTAACTCTAATCCTAACCCTAACCCTAACCCTAATCCAAACCAAACCCTAACTCTAACCCTAACCCTAACCCTAACCCTAAATCAAACCCTAACCCTAACTCTAACACTAACCCAAACCCAAAGCCTAACCCTAAACTAAACCGTAACCCTAACCTTAACCCTAAACCTTACTCTGACCTTAATATAAACCAAAAACCTAACCCTAAAACTAACCCAAACCCTAACCCTAACCCAAACCCGAAACCTAACCCTAACCCAAATACAAACCCTAACCCTAACCCTAACCCTGACCCAAACCAAACCCTAACCCTAACCCTAACGCTAACCCTAAGCCTATCCCAAACCCACATACTAACGCGACCCCGAACTCTAACCTTCACCCTAACCCAAAACCTAACCCTAACCCTCACCCAAACCCTAACACTACCACTAACCCTAACTCTAAACCAAACCCAAAACCTAAACTTAACTCTAACCCAAACACTAACCCTAACCCTAACCCTAATCCAAACCCTAACCCAAACCCAAACCCTAACCCTAAACTGAAACCTAACCCGAACCCAAACCCCAACCCTAACACTAACCCTAACCCTAAACCTAACCCTAACCCTAACACTATCCCTAACAGAAACCAAACCATAACCGTAACCCTAACCCTAACCCCAACCCACACCGGAACCCGAACCCTAACCCTAATACAAACCATAACCCAAACCAAACCTTAACACTAACCCTAACCCTAATCCTAACCCTAACCGAAACCCTAACCCTAACCCTAACCCTAACCCTAAGCCTAAACAAAACCAAAAGCTAACCCTAACCCTAACACTAACCCTAACCCAAACCCTAACCCTAAACCTAACCCTAACCCTAACACAAACTCTAACCCTAACCCAAACCCAAACCCAAAGCCTAACCCGAAACTTAACCGTAATCCTAAACCAAATCCTCACCCTCACCCTCAACCTAACCTTAACCCAAAACCTTACCCTAAACCTAACCAAAACCCTAAACCTAAGGCAAACCCAAACCCTAAACCTAACCCTAACCCAAACTCAAACCCTAACCGTAACCATAAACGTAACTTTAACCATAACCTTAACCCAAACCATAACTCTAACCCTAACCCTAACACAAACCCTAACCCTAACCCTAACCCTCACCCCTAACCCCCAACCCTAATCCTTACCCTAAACCAAACCCAACCCCTATCCCTAAAACTAACCTTAACCCAAACACTAACCCTAACCCTACCCTAACCCTAACCCCCAAATAAACCTAACCCTAAACTTAACCCTAACTCTAACCCAAACACAAACCCTAACCCTAAAATGAACCCTAACCATAACCCAAACCCTAACCCTAACACTAACCCTAACCCTAAACCTAACCCTAACCCTAACCCTAACCCAAACCAAACCCTAACCCTAACCCAAACCCTAACCCTAACCCAAAACAAAAGCCTAACCCTAACCCTAACCCTAACACTAACCCTAACCCAAAACCTAACTCTAACCCTAACCCTAACCCTAAACCAAACCCAAACCCTAACACTAACACTAACCCTAACCCTAATCCTAACCCTAACCGTAACCCTAACCCTAACCCTAACCCAAACCCTAACCTTAAACTTAACCCTAAACCAAACCCTAACCCTAAACCTAACTCTAACCCAAACCTAATCCTTCACCGTAACCTTAATCCTAACCCTAACCCTAAGGCTAACCCAAGCCCTAAACCTAAACTTAACCCTAACCCTATCCCTAACACAAACCAAACCCTAACCCTAACCATAAACCTAACCCAAACCCTAACCCAAAAACTTACCCTAACCCTAACCCTAACACAAACCCTAACCCTAAACCTAACCCTAACCCTAACCCTAACCCAAACCCTAACCCTAACACTAAACCTAACCCAAACCCAAACCCTAAACCTAAACCTAACCCAAACCCTAATGCTAAACCTAACCCTAAACCTAACCTTAACCCTAAACCAAACCCAAACCCTAACACTAACACTAAGCCAAATCCTAACCCTATACCTAAACCAAACCGAAATCCTAACCCTAACCCTAACCGTAAACCTAACCCAAACCCAAATCCTAACCCTAAACTGAAACCAAACCCGAACCCAAACCCCAACCCTAACACTAACCCTAACCCTTAATCTAACCCTAACCCAAACCCTAACCCTAACACTAACTCTAACACTAACCCTAACCCAAACCAAACCGTAACCGTAATGATAACCCAAACACTAACCCTCACCCTAACCCAAACCCTAACTCTAAAACTCACCCTAACCCAAACCCTAATCCTAACCCTAACCCTAACCCTAACCCAAAACCTAACTCTAACCCTCACCCTAACCCAAACCCTAACCCTGACCCTAACTCAAACCCTAATCCTAACCCTAACCCAAACCCTAACACTAAACCGAAACCTAACCCTAACCCTAACCGTAACCCTAATCCTAACCCTAAGCCTAACCCAAACCCTACCCTTAAACCTAACCCTAAACCAAAATCTAACCCTAAACCTAACTCTAACCCAAACCTAATCCTTAACCGTAACCTTAATCCTAACCCTAACCCTAACTGTAACCCAAGCCCTAAGCATAACCCTAAACCTAACCCTAAACCTAACCCTAACCTTAACCATAACCCTAACCCTAACCCTAACCCAGACCAAACCCTAACCCTAACCCTAACACTAACATTATCCCTAACCCAAACCAAACCCTAACCATAACCCTAACCCTAACCGTAACCCATGCCCAAACCCTAACACTAACCCTAACCCTAACCCACAACCTAACCCTAACCCTAACACTACCCTTAACCCTAACCAAACCAAAACCTAACCCTAACTTTTACCCTAACCCTAACATAAATGCTAACCCTAATCCTAACACTAACCCTAACCCAAACCAAACCCTAACCCTAACCCTAACATTAATCCTAACCCTAACCCTAACCAAAACCCTAACACTAAATCTATCACTAAGCCAAACCCGAAGCCTAACCATAAACTAAACCGTAACTCTATCCCAAAGCCTAAATCTAACCCTAAACCTAACCCTAAGCAAAACACCAACCCAAACCCTAACCCTAACCCTAACCCTAACCCTAACCCTAACCCTAACCCTAAACCAAAACCTAACTCTAACCCTAACCCTAAACCAAACCCAAACCCTAACACTAACACTAACCCTAGCACTAAACCTAACCCTAATCCTAACCCTAACCGTAATCCTAACCCTAACCCTAACCCAAACCCAAAGCTTAAACTTAACCCTAAACCAATCCCTAACCCTAAACCTAACTCTAACCCAAACCTATTCCTTAACCGTAACCTTAATCCTAACCCTAACCCTAAGGCTAACCCAAGCCCTAACCCTAACCTTAACCCTTACCCTATCCCTAACACAAACCAAACCCTAACCCTAACCCTAACCATAAACCTAACCCAAACCAAAACCCTAAACCAAACCCTAACCCAAAAACTTACCCTAACCCTAACCCTAAACCAAACCCTAACCTTAAACCTAACCCTAAACCAAACACTAACCCTAAACCTAACTCTAACCCAAACCTATTCCTTAACCATAACCTTAATCCTAACCCTAACCCTAACCCAAGCCCTAACCCTAACCCTAACCCTAACCCTAAATCAAACCCTAACCCTAACTCTAACACTAACCCAAACCCAAAGCCTAACCCTAAACTAAACCATAACCCTAACCTTAACGCTAAACCTTACTCTGACCTTAACATAAACCAAAAACCTAACCCTAACCCTAAAACTAACCCAAACCCTAACCCTAACCCTAACCCAAACCCGAAACCTAACTCTAACCCAAATACAAACCCTAACCCTAACCCTAACCCTGACCCAAACCAAACCCTAACCCTAACCCTAACGCTAACCCTAACCCTATCCCAAACCCAAACACTAACGCGAACCCGAACTCTAACCTTCACCCTAACCCAAAACCTAAACCTAACCCTCACCCAAACCCTAACACTACCACTAACCCTAACTCTAAACCAAACCCAAACCCTAAACTTAACCCTAACCCAAACACTAACCCTAACCCTAACCCTAATCCAAACCCTAACCCTAACCCAAACCCTAAACCTAAACCTAACCCTAACCCTAACCCTAACCCAAACCCTAACCCTAACCTTAACCCTAACCCAAACCCTAACCCTAAACCTAAACCTAACCCAAACCCTAATGCTAAATCTAACCCTAACCCTAACCCTAAACCTAACCCCAAACCAAACCCAAACCCTAACACTAACACTAATCCAAATCCTAACCCTAAACCTAAACCAAACCGAAATTCTAACCCTAACCATAACCGTAAACCTAACCCAAACCCAAACCCTAACCCTAATACGAAACCTAACCCGAACCCAAACCCCAACCCTAACACTAAACCTAACCCTAAACCTAAGCCTAACCCTAACACTATCCCTAACACAAACCAAACCGTAACTGTAACGCTAACCCTAAACCTAACCCACACCATAACCCGAACCCTAACCCTAATACTAACCATAACCCAAACCAAACCTTAACACTAACCCTAACCCTAATCCTAACCCTAATCGAAACCCTAACCCTAACCCTAACCCTAACCCTAACCCTAACACAAACCAAACCCTAACCCAAACCCAAACACTAACCCTCACCCGAACGCTAACCTTAACCCTAACCCAAAACCTAACCCTAACCCTCACCCAAACCCTAACACTACAACTATCCCTAACCCTAAACCAAACCCAAACCCTAACCTTAACCCTAATCCAAACACTAACCCTAACCCTAACCCTAACCCTAATCCAAACCCTAACCCTAACCAAACCCTAACCCTAAACCTAACCCTAAACCTAACCCTAACCCTAACACAAACCCTAACCCTAAACCTAAACCTAACCCAAACCCTAATGCTAAACCTAACCCTAACCCTAACCCTAACCCTAAACCAAAACCTAACTCTAACCCTAACCCTAACCCTAAACCAAACCCAAACCCTAACACTAACACTAACACTAACGCTAGCACTAAACCTAACCCTAATCCTAACCCTAACCGTAATCCTAACCCTAACCCTAACCCAAACCCTAACCTTAAACTTAACCCTAAACCAATCCCTATCCCTAAACCTAACTCTAACCCAAACCGATTCCTTAATCGTAACCTTAATCCTAAAACTAACCCTAAGGCTAACCCAAGCCCTAACCCTAACCTTAACCCTTACCCTATCCCTAACACAAACCAAACCCTAACACTAACCCTAACCATAAACCTAACCCAACCCAAACCCTAACCCAAAAACTTACCCTAACCCTAACCCTAACCCAAACCCTAACCTTAAACCTAACCCTAAACCAAACACTAACCCTAAACCTAACTCTAACCCAAACCTATTCCTTAACCATAACCTTAATCCTAACCCTAACCCTAAACCTAACCCAAGCCCTAACCCTAACCCTAAACCTAACCCTAAACATAACCCAAACCCAAACCCTAACCCAAACCCTAACTCTAATCCTAACCCTAACCCTAACCCTAATCCAAACCAAACCTTAACCCTAACCCTACCCCTAACCCTAAATCAAACCCCAACCCTAACTCTAACACTAACTCAAACCCAAAGCCTAACCCTAAACTAAACCGTAACCCTAACCTTAACCCTAAACCTTACTCTGACCTTAACATAAACCAAAAACCTTACCCTAACCCTAAAACTAACCCAAACCCTAACCCTAACCCAAACCCGAAACCTAACCCTAACCCAAATACAAACCCTAACCCTAACCCTAACCCTAACCCAAACCAAACCCTAACCCTAACCCTAACGCTAACCCTAACCCTATCCCAAACCCAAACACTAATGCGAACCCGAACTCTAACCTTCACCCTAACCCAAAACCTAACCCTAACCCTCACCCAAACCCTAACACTACCACTAACGCTAAGTCTAAACGAAACCCAAACCCTAAACTTAACCCTAACCCAAACACTAACCCTAACCCTAACCCTAACCCAAACCCTAACCCTAACCCTAACCCTAACCCAAACCCTAACCCTAAACCTAAACCTAACCGAAACCCTAATGCTAAACCTAACACTAACCCTAACCCTAACCCTAACCCTAAACCAAACCCAAACCCTAACACTAACACTAACCCAAATCCTAACACTAAACCTAAACCAAACCGAAATCCTAACCCTAACCCTAACCATAAATCTAACCCAAACCCAAACCCTAACCCTAAACTGAAACCTAACCCGAACCCAAACCCCAACCCTAACACTAACCCTACCCCTAAACCTAACCCTAACCCTAACACTATCCCTAACACAAACCAAACCATAACCGTAACCCTAACCCTAACCCTAACCCACACCGTAACCCGAACCCTAACCCTAATACTAACCATAACCCAAACCAAACCTTAACACTAACCCTAACCCTAATCCTAACCCTAACCGAAACCCTAACCCTAACCCTAACCCTAACCCTAAGCCTAAACAAAACCAAACGCTAACCCTAACCCTAACACTAACCCTAACCCAAACCCTAAACCTAAACCTAACCCTAACCCTAACCCAAACTCTAACCCTAACCCAAACCCAAACCCAAAGCCTAACCCGAAACTTAATCGTAATCCTAAACCAAATCCTCACCCTAACCCTCAACCTAACCTTAACCCAAAACCTAACCCTAAACCTAACCAAAACCCTAAACCTAAGGCAAACCCAAACCCTAAACCTAACCCTAACCCAAACTCAAACCCTAACCGTAACCATAAACGTAACTTTAACCATAACCTTAACCCAAACCATAACTCTAACCCTAACCCTAACACAAACCCTAACCCTAACCCTAACCCTCACCCCTAACCCCCAACCCTAATCCTTACCCTAAACCAAACCCAACCCCTATACCTAAAACTAACCTTAACCCAAACACTAACCCTAACCCTACCCTAACCCTAACCCCCAAATAAACCTAAACCTAAACTTAACCCTAACTCTAACCCAAACCCAAACCTTAACCCTAAAATGAACCCTAACCATAACCCAAACCCTAACCCTAACACTAACCCTAACCCTAAACCTAACTCTAACCCTAACCCTAACCCAAACCAAACCCTAACCCTAACCCTAACCCTAACCCTAACCCAAAACAAAAGCCTAACCCTAACCCTAACCCTAACACTAACCCTAACCCAAAACCTAACTCTAACCCTAACCCTAACCCTAAACCAAACCCAAACCCTAACACTAACACTAACCCTAACCCTAATCCTAACCCTAACCGTAACCCTAACCCTAACCCTAACCCAAACCCTAACCTTAAACTTAACCCTAAACCAAACCCTAACCCTAAACCTAACTCTAACCCAAACCTAATCCTTAACCGTAACCTTAATCCTAACCCTAACCCTAAGGCTAACCCAAGCCCTAAACCTAACCTTAACCCTAACCCTATCCCTAACACAAACCAAACCCTAACCCTAACCCTAACCATAAACCTAACCCAAACCCTAACCCAAAAACTTACCCTAACCCTAACCCTAACACAAACCCTAACCCTAAACCTAACCCTAACCCTAACCCTAACCCAAAACCTAACCCTAACCCTAATCATAACCCAAACCCTAACCCTAAACCTAACCCTAACCCAAACCCTAATGCTAAACCTAACCCTAACCCTAACCCTAAACCAAACCCAAACCCTAACACTAACACTAAGCCAAATCCTAACCCTATACCTAAATCAAACCGAAATCCTAACCCTAACCCTAACCGTAAACCTAACCCAAACCCAAATCCTAACCCTAAACTGAAACCTAACCCGAACCCAAACCCCAACCTTAACACTAACCCTAACCCTTAATCTAACCCTAACCCAAACCCAAACACTAACCCTAACTCTAACACTAACCCTAACCCAAACCAAACCCTAACCGTAATGATAACCCAAACACTAACCCTCACCCTAACCCAAACCTTAACTCTAACCCTCACCCTAACCCAAACCCTAATCCTAACCCTAACCCTAACCCTAACCCAAAACCTAACTCTAACCCTCACCCTAACCCAAATCCTAACCCTGACCCTAACTCAAACCCTAATCCTAACCCTAACCCAAACCCTAACACTAAACCGAAACCTAACCCTAACCCTAACCGTAACCCTAATCCTAACCCTAAGCCTAACCCAAACCCTACCCTTAAACCTAACCCTAAACCAAAATCTAACACTAAACCTAACTCTAACCCAAACCTAATCCTTAACCGTAACCTTAATCCTAACCCTAACCCTAACCGTAACCCAAGCCCTAAGCATAACCCTAAACCTAACCCTAAACCTTACCCTAACCTTAATCATAACCCTAACCCTAACCCTAAACCACACCAAACCCTAACCCTAAACCTAACACTAACATTATCCCTAACCCAAACCAAACCCTAACCATAACCCTAACCCTAACCGTAACCCATACCTAAACCCTAACACTAACCCTAACCCTAAATCACACCCTAACCCTAACCCTAACACTAACCTTAACCCTAACCAAACCAAACCCTAACCCTAAAGTTTACCCTAACCCTAACCTATACGCTAACCCTAATCCTAACCCTAACCCTAACCCAAACCAAACCCTAACCCTAACACTAACATTAATCCTCACCCTAACCCTAACCAAAACCCTAACACTAACTCTATCACTAAGCCAAACCCAAAGCCTAACCATAAACTAAACCGTAACCCTATCCCAAAGCCTAAATCTAACCCTAAACCTAACCCTAAGCAAAACACGAACCCAAACCCTAAACCTAACCCTAACCCTAACCCTAACCCTAACCCTAAACCAAAACCTAACTCTAACCCTAACCCTAAACCAAACCCAAACCCTAACACTAACACTAACCCTAGCACTAAACCTAACCCTAATCCTAACCCTAACCGTAATCCTAACCCTAACCCTAACCCAAACCCTAACCTTAAACTTAACCCTAAACCAATCCCTAACCCTAAACCTAACTCTAACCCAAACCTATTCCTTAACCGTAACCTTAATCCTAACCCTAACCCTAAGGCTAACCGAAGCCCTAACCCTAACCTTAACCCTTACCCTATCCCTAACACAAACCAAACCCTAACCCTAACCCTAACCATAAACCTAACCCAAACCAAAACCCTAAACCAAACCCTAACCCAAAAACTTACCCTAACCCTAACCCTAAACCAAACCCTAACCTTAAACCTAACCCTAAACCAAACACTAACCCTAAACCTAACTCTAACCCAAACCTATTCCTTAACCATAACCTTAATCCTAACCCTAACCCTAACCCAAGCCCTAACCCTAACCCTAAACCTAACCAAACCGAAACGCTACCCCAAACCCTAACTCTAATCCTAACCCTAACCCTAACCCTAATCAAAACCAAACCCTAAACCTAACCCTAACCCTAACCCTAACCCTAACCCTAACCCTAAATCAAACCCTAACCCTAACTCTACCACTAACCCAAACCCAAAGCCTAACCCTAAACTAAACCGCAACCCTAACCTTAACGCTAAACCTTACTCTGACCTTAACATAAACCAAAAACCTAACCCTAACCCTAAAACTAACCCAAACCCTAACCCTAACCCTAACCCAAACCCGAAACCTTACCCTAACCCAAATACAAACCCTAACCCTAACCCTAACCCTGACCCAAACCAAACCCTAAACCTAACCCTAACGCTAACCCTAACCCTATCCCAAACCCAAACACTAACGCGAACCCGAACTCTAACCTTCACCCTCACCCAAAACCTAACCCTAACCCTCACCCAAACCCTAACACTACCACTAACCCTAACTCTAAACCAAACCCAAACCCTAAATTTAACCCTAACCCAAACACTAACCCTAACCCTAACCCTAATCCAAACCCTAACCCTAACCCAAACCCTAAACCTAAACCTAACCCTAACCCTAACCCTAACCCAAACCCTAACCCTAACCCTAACCCTAACCCAAACCCTAACCCTAAACCTAAACCTAACCCAAAACCTAATGCTAAATCTAACCCTAACCCTAACCCTAAACCTAACCCCAAACCAAACCCAAACCCTAACACTAACACTAACCCAAATCCTAACCCTAAACCTAAACCAAACCGAAATTCTAACCCTAACCCTAACCGTAAACCTAACCCAAACCCAAACCCTAACCCTAATACGAAACCTAACCCGAACCCAAACCCCAACCCTAACACTAAACCTAACCCTAAACCTAAGCCTAACCCTAACACTATCCCTAACACAAACCAAACCGTAACTGTAACGCTTACCCTAACCCTAACCCACACCATAACCCGAACCCTAACCCTAATACTAACCATAACCCAAACCAAACCTTAACACTAACCCTAACCCTAATCCTAACCCTAACCGAAACCCTAACCCTAACCCTAACCCTAACCCTAACCCTAACCCTAACCCAAACCAAACCCTAACCCAAACCCAAACACTAACCCTCACCCGAACGCTAACCTTAACCCTAACCCAAAACCTAACCCTAACCCTCACCCAAACCCTAACACTACAACTAACCCTAACCCCAAACCAAACCCAAACCCTAACCTTAACCCTAATCCAAACACTAACCCAAACCCTAACCCTAACCCTAATCCAAACCCTAACCCTAACCAAACCCTAACCCTAAACCTAACCCTAAACCTAACCCTAACCCTAACCCAAACTCTAACCCTAAACCTAAACCTAACCCAAACCCTAATGCTAAACCTAACCCTAACCCTAACCCTAACCCCAAACCAAAACCCAAAACCAACCCTAACACTAACCCTAAACCAAACCCAAACCCTAACACTAACACTAACCCTAGCACTAAACCTAACCCTAATCCTAACCGTAACCGTAATCCTAACCCTAACCCTAACCCAAACCCTAACCTTAAACTTAACCCTAAACCAATCCCTATCCCTAAACCTAACTCTAACCCAAACCTATTCCTTAATCGTAACCTTAATCCTGACCCTAACCCTAAGGCTAACCCAAGCCCTAACCCTAACCTTAACCCTTACCCTATCCCTAACACAAACCAAACCCTAACACTAACCCTAACCATAAACCTAACCCAAACCCAAACCCTAACTCAAAAACTTACCCTAACCCTAACCCTAACCCAAACCCTAACCTTAAACCTAACCCTAAAACAAACACTAACCCTAAAACTAACTCTAACCCAAACCTATTCCTTAACCATAACCTTAATCCTAACCCTAACCCTAAACCTAACCCAAGCCCTAACCCTAACCCTAAACCTAACCCTAAACCTAACCCAAACCCAAACCCTAACCCAAACCCTAACTCTAATCCTAACCCTAACCCTAACCCTAATCCAAACCAAACCCTAACCCTAACCCTAACCCTAACCCTAAATCAAACCCTAACCCTAACTCTAACACTAACTCAAACCCAAAGCCTAATCCTAAACTAAACCTTAACCCTAACCTTAACCCTAAACCTTACTCTGACCTTAACATAAACCAAAAACCTTACCCTAACCCTAAAACTAACCCAAACCCTAACCCTAACCCAAACCCGAAACCGAACCCTAACCCAAATACAAACCCTAACCCTAACCCTAACCCTGACCCAAACCAAACCCTAACCCTAACCCTAACGCTAACCCTAACCCTATCCCAAACCCAAACACTAACGCAAACCCGAACTCTAACCTTCACCCTAACCCAAAACCTAACCCTAACCCTCACCCAAACCCTAACACTACCACTAACGCTAACTCTAAACCAAACCCAAACCCTAAACTTAACCCTAACCCAAACACTAACCCTAACCCTAACCCTAACCCAAACCCTAACCCTAAGCCTAACCCTAACCCAAACGCTAACCCTAAACCCAAACCTCACCCCAACCCCTAATGCTAAACCTAACACTAACCCTAACCCTAACCCTAACCCTAAACCTAACCCAAACCCTAACACTAACACTAACCCAAATCCTAACACTAAACCTAAACCAATCCGAAATCCTAACCCTAACCCTAACCATAAATCTAACCTAAACCCAAACCCTAACCCTAAACTGAAACCTAACCCGAACCCAAACCCCAACCCTAACACTAACCCTAACCCTAAACCTAACCCTAACCCTAACACTATCCCTAACACAAACCAAACCATAACCGTAACCCTAACCCTAACCCTAACCCACACCGTAACCCGAACCCTAACCCTAATACTAACCATAACCCAAACCAAACCTTAACACTAACCCTAACCCTAATCCTAACCCTAACCGAAACCCTAACCCGAACCCTAACCCTAACCCTAACCCAAACCAAACCCTAACCCTAACCCTAACGCTAACCCTAACCCTATCCCAAACCCAAACACTAACGCGAACCCGAACTCTAACCTTCACCCTAACCCAAAACCTAACCCTAACCCTCACCCAAACCCTAACATTACCACTAACGCTAAGTCTAAACCAAACCCAAACCCTAAACTTAACCCTAACCCAAACACTAACCCTAACCCTAACCCTAACCCAAACCCTAACCCTAACCCTAACCCTAACCCAAACCCTAACCCTAAACCTAAACCTAACCCAAACCCTAATGCTAAACCTAACACTAACCCTAACCCTAACCCTAACCCTAAACCAAACCCAAATCCTAACACTAACACTAACCCAAATCCTAACACTAAACCTAAACCAAACCGAAATCCTAACCCTAACCCTAACCATAAATCTAACCCAAACCCAAACCCTAACCCTAAACTGAAACCTAACCCGAACCCAAACCCCAACCCTAACACTAACCCTAACCCTAAACCTAACCCTAACCCTAACACTATCCCTAACACAAACCAAACCATAACCGTAACCCTAACCCTAACCCTAACCCACACCGTAACCCGAACCCTAACCCTAATACTAACCATAACCCAAACCAAACCTTAACACTAACCCTAACCCTAATCCTAACCCTAACCGAAACCCTAACCCGAACCCTAACCCTAACCCTAAGCCTAAACAAAACCAAACGCTAACCCTAACCCTAACACTAACCCTAACCCAAACCCTAACCCTAAACCTAACCCTAACCCTAACCCAAACTCTAACCCTAACCCAAACCCAAACCCAAAGCCTAACCCGAAACTTAACCGTAATCCTAAACCAAATCCTCACCCTAACCCTCAACCTAACCTTAACCCAAAACCTAACCCTAAACCTAACCAAAACCCTAAACCTAAGGCAAACCCAAACCCTAAACCTAACCCTAACCCAAACTCAATCCCTAACCGTAACCATAAACGTAAATTTAACCATAACCTTAACCCAAACGATAACTCTAACCCTAACCCTAACACAAACCCTAACCCTAACCCTAACCCTCACCCCTAACCCCCAACCCTAATCCTTAACCTAAACCAAACCCAACCCCTATCCCTAAAACTAACCTTAACCCAAACACTAACCCTAACCCTACCCTAACCCTAACCCCCAAATAAACCTAACCCTAAACTTAACCCTAACTCTAACCCAAACCCAAACCCTAACCCTAAAATGAACCCTAACCATAACCCAAACCCTAACCCTAACACTAACCCTAACCCTAAACCTAACCCTAACCGTAAACCTAACCCAAACCAAACCCTAACCCTAACCCTAACCCTAACCCTAACCCAAAACAAAAGCCTAACCCTAACCCTAACCCTAACACTAACCCTAACCCAAAACCTAACTCTAACCCTAACCTTAACCCTAAACCAAACCCAAACCCTAACACTAACACTAACCCTAACCCTAATCCTAACCCTAACCGTAACCCTAACCCTAACCCTAACCCAAACCCTAACCTTAAACTTAACCCTAAACCAAACCCTAACCCTAAACCTAACTCTAACCCAAACCTAATCCTTAACCGTAACCTTAATCCTAACCCTAACCCTAAGGCTAACCGAAGCCCTAAACCTAACCTTAACCCTAACCCTATCCCTAACACAAACCAAACGCTAACCCTAACCCTAACCATAAACCTAAACCAAACCCTAACCCAAAAACTTACCCTAACCCTAACCCTAACACAAACCCTAACCCTAAACCTAACCCTAACCCTAACCCTAACCCAAACCCTAACCCTAACCCTAACCCTAACCCAAATCCTAACCCTAAACCTAAACCTAACCCAAACCCTAATGCTAAACCTAACCCTAACCCTAACCCTAACCCTAAACCAAACCCAAACCCTAACACTAACACTAAGCCAAATCCTAACCCTATACCTAAACCAAACCGAAATCCTAACCCTAACCCTATCCGTAAACCTAACCCAAACCCAAATCCTAACCCTAAACTGAAACCTAACCCGAACCCAAACCCCAACCCTAACACTAACCCTAACCCTTAATCTAACCCTAACCCAAACCCTAACCCCAACCCTAACTCTAACACTAACCCTAACCCAAACCAAACCCTAACCGTAATGATAACCCAAACACTAACCCTCACCCTAACCCAAACCCTAACTCTAACCCTCACCCTAACCCAAACCCTAATCCTAACCCTAACCCTAACCCTAACCCAAAACCTAACTCTAACCCTCACCCTAACCCAAACCCTAACCCTGACCCTAACTCAAACCCTAATCCTAACCCTAACCCAAACCCTAACACTAAACCGAAACCTAACCCTAACCCTAACCGTAACCCTAATCCTAACCCTAAGCCTAACCCAAACCCTACCATTAAACCTAACCCTAAACCAAAATCTAACCCTAAACCTAACTCTAACCCAAACCTAATCCTTAACCGTAACCTTAATCCTAACCCTAACCCTAACCGTAACCCAAGCCCTAAGCATAACCCTAAACCTAACCCTAAACCTAACCCTAACCTTAACCATAACCCTAACCCTAACCCTAACCCAGACCAAACCCTAACCCTAACCCTAACACTAACATTATCCCTAACGCAAACCAAACCCTAACCATAACCCTAACCCTAACCGTAACCCATACCCAAACCCTAACACTAACCCTAACCCTAACCCACACCCTAACCCTAACCCTAACACTAACCTTAACCCTAACCAAACCAAACCCTAACCCTAACTTTTACCCTAACCCTAACCTAAACGCTAACCCTAATCCTAACCCTAACCCTAACCCAAACCAAACCCTAACCCTAACCCTAACATTAATCCTAACCCTAACCCTAACCAAAACCCTAACACTAACTCTATCACTAAGCCAAACCCAAAGCCTAACCATAAACTAAACCGTAACCCTATCCCAAAGCCTAAATCTAACCCTAAACCTAACCCTAAGCAAAACACGAACCCAAACCCTAACCCTAACCCTAACCCTAACCCTAACCCTAACCCTAACCCTAACCCTAAACCAAAACCTAACTCTACACTAACCCTAAACCAAACCCAAATCCTAACACTAACACTAACCCTAGCACTAAACCTAACCCTAATCCTAACCCTAACCGTAATCCTAACCCTAACCCTAACCCAAACCCTAACCTTAAACTTAAACCTAAACCAATCCCTAACCCTAAATCTAACTCTAACCCAAACCTATTCCTTAACCGTAACCTTAATCCTAACCCTAACCCTAAGGCTAACCCAAGGTCTAACCCTAACCTTAACCCTTACCCTATCCCTAACACAAACCAAACCCTAACCCTAACCCTAACCATAAACCTAAAACAAACCAAAACCCTAAACCAAACCCTAACCCAAAAACTTACCCTAACCCTAACCCTAAACCAAACCCTAACCTTAAACCTAACCCTAAACCAAACACTAACCCTAAACCTAACTCTAACCCAAACCTATTCCTTAACCATAAACTTAATCCTAACCCTAAACCTAACCCAAGCCCTAACCCTAACCATAAACCTAACCCAAACCCAAACGCTACCCCAAACCCTAACTCTAATCCTAACCCTAACCCTAACCCTAATCCAAACCAAACCCTAACCCTAACCCTAACCCTAACCCTAACCCTAACCCTAACCCTAACCCTAAGCCTAAATCAAACCCTAACCCTAACTCTAACGCTAACCCAAACCCAAAGCCTAACCCTAAACTAAATCGTAACCCTAACCTTAACGCTAAACCTTACTCTGACCTTAACATAAACCAAAAACCTAACCCTAACCCTAAAACTAACCCAAACCCTATCCCTTACCCAAACCCGAAACCTAACCCTAACCCAAATACAAACCCTAACCCTGACCCAAACCAAACCCTAACCCTAAACCTAACCCTAACCCTAACCCTAACCCTAACTCTAACCCAAACCCTAACCCTAAACCTAAACCTAACCCAAACCCTAATGCTAAACCTAACCCTAACACTAACCCTAACCCTAAACCAAAACCTAACTCTAACCCTAACCCTAACCCTAAACCAAACCCAAACCCTAACACTAACACTAACCTTAGCACTAAACCTAACCCTAATCCTAACCCTAACCGTAATCCTAACCCTAACCCTAATCCAAACCCTAACCTTAAACTTAACCCTAAACCAATCCCTAACCCTAAAACTAACTCTAACCCAAACCTATTCCTTAACCGTAACCTTAATCCTAACCCTAACCCTAAGGCTAACCCAAGCCCTAACCCTAACCTTAACCCTTACCCTATCCCTAACACAAACCAAACCCTAACCCTAACCCTAACCATAAACCTAACCCAAACCCTAACCCTAACCCAAACCCTAACCTTAAACCTAACCCTAAACCAAACACTAACCCTAAACCTAACTCTAACCCAAACCTATTCCTTAACCATAACCTTAATCCTAACCCTAACACTAAACCTAACCCAAGCCCTAACCCTAACCCTAAACCTAACCCTAAACCTAACCCAAACCCAAACCCTAACCCAAACCCTAACTCTAATCCTAACCCTAACCCTAACCCTAATCCAAACCAAACCCTAACCCTAACCCTAACCCTAACCCTAACCCTAAATCAAACCCTAACCCTAACTCTAACACTAACTCAATCCCAAAGCCTAAACCTAAACTAAACCGTAACCCTAACCTTAACCCTAAACCTTACTCTGACCTTAACATAAAACAAAAACCTTACCCTAACCCTAAAACTAACCCAAACCCTAACCCTAACCCAAACCCGAAACCTAACCCTAACCCAAATACAAACCCTAACCCTAACCCTAACCCTGACCCAAACCAAACCCTAACCCTAAGCCTAACGCTAACCCTAACCCTATCCCAAACCCAAACACTAACGCGAACCCGAACTCTAACCTTCACCCTAACCCAAAACCTAACCCTAACCCTCACCCAAACCCTAACACTACCACTAACGCTAACTCTAAACCAAACCCAAACCCTAAACTTAACCCTAACCCAAACACTAACCCTAACCCTAACCCTAACCCAAACCCTAACCCTAAGCCTAACCCTAACCCAAACCCTAACCCTAAACCTAAACCTAACCCAAACCCCAATGCTAAACCTAACACTAACCCTAACCCTAACCCTAACCCTAAACCAAACCCAAACCCTAACACTAACACTAACCCAAATCCTAACACTAAACCTAAACCAAACCGAAATCCTAACCCTAACCCTACCCATAAATCTAACCCAAACCCAAACCCTAACCCTAAACTGAAACCTAACCCGAACCCAAACCCCAACCCTAACACTACCCATAACCCTAAACCTAACCCTAAACTAACACTATCCCTAACACATACCAAACCATAACCGTAACCGTAACCCTAACCCTAACCCACACCGTAACCCGAACACTAACCCTAATACTAACCATAACCCAAACCAAACCTTAACACTAACCCTAACCCTAATCCTAACCCTAACCGAAACCCTAACCCTAACCGTAACCCTAACCCTAAGCCTAAACAAAACCAAACGCTAACCCTAACCCTAACACTAACCCTAACCCAAACCCTAACCCTAAACCTAACCCTAACCCTAACCCAAACTCTAACCCTAACCCAAACCCAAACCCAAACCTAACCCGAAACTTAACCGTAATCCTAAACCAAATCCTCACCCTAATCCTCACCCTAACCTTAACCCAAAACCTAACCCTAAACCTAACCAAAACCCTAAACCTAAGGAAAACCCAAACCCTAAACCTAACCCTAACCCAAACTCAAACCCTAAACGTAACCACAAACGTAACCTTAACCATAACCTTAACCCAAACCATAACTCTAACCCTAACCCTAACACAAACCCTAACCCTAACCCTAACCCTCACCCCTAACCTCCAACCCTAATCCTTACACTAAACCAAACCCAACCCCTAACCCTAAAACTAACCTTAACCCAAACACTAACCCTAACCCTACCCTAACCCTAACCCCCAAATAAACCTAACCCTAAACTTAACCCTAACTATAACCAAAACCCAAACCATAACCCTAAAATGAACCCTAACCCTAACCCAAACCCTAACCCTAACACTAACCCTAACCCTAAACCTAACCCTAACCCTAACCCTAACAAAAACCAAACCCTAACCCTAACCCTAACCCTAACCCTAACCCAAAACAAAACGCTAACCCTAACACTAACCCTAACCCTAACCCTAACCCAAAACCTAACTCTAACCCTAACCCTAACCCTAAACCAAACCCAAACCCTAACACTAACACTAACCCTAACCCTAATCCTAACCCTAACCCTAACCCTAACCCAAACCCTAACCTTAAACTTAACCCTAAACCAAACCCTAACCCTAAACCTAACTCTAACCCAAAACTAATCCTTAACCGTAACGTTAATCCTAACCCTAACCCTAAGGCTAACCCAAGCCCTAACCCTAACCTTAACCCTAACCCTATCCCTAACACTAACCAAACCCTAACCCTAACCCTAACCATAAATCTAACACAAACCCAAACCCTAAACAAAACCCTAACACAAAAACTTACCCTAACCCTAAAACTAACCCAAACCCTAACCCTAAACCTAACCCTAACCCTAACCCTAACCCAAACCCTAACCCTAACCCTAACCCTAACCCAAACCCTAACCCTAAACCTAAACCTAACCCAAACCCTAATGCTAAACCTAACCCTCACCCTAATCCTAACCCTAACCCTAAACCAAACCCAAACCCTAACACTAACACTAACCCAAATCCTAACCCTATACCTAAACCAAATCGAAATCCTAACCCTAACCCTAACCGTAAACCTAACCCAAACCCAAACCCTAACCCTAAACTGAAACCTAACCCGAACCCAAACCCCAACCCTAACACTAACCATAACCCTAAATCTAACCCTAACCCTAACCCTAACCCTAAATCTAACCCTAACCCAAACCCTAACCCTAACCCTAACTCTAACACTAACCCTAACCCAAACCAAACCCTAACTGTAACGATAACCCAAACACTAACCCTTACCCTAACCCAAACCCTAACTCTAACCCTCACCCTAACCCAAACCCTAATCCTAACCCTAACCCTAACCCTAACCCAAAACCTAACTCTAACCCTCACCCTAACCCAAACCCTAACCCTGACCCTAACTCAAACCCTAATCCTAACCCTAAACCAAACCCTAACACTAAACCTAAACCTAACCCAAACCCTAACCGTAACCCTAACCCTAACCCTAAGCCTAACCCAAACCCCACCCTTAAACCTAACCCTAAACCAAAATCTAACCCTAAACCTAACTCTAACCCAAACCTAATCCTTCACCGTAAAATTAATCCTAACCCTAACCCTAACCCTAAACCAAGCCCTAAGCATAACCCTAAACCTAACCCTAAACCTAACCCTAACCTTAACCATAACCCTAACCCTAACCCTAACCCAGACCAAACCCTAACACTAACATTATCCCTAACCCAAACCAAACCCTAACCATAACCCTAACCCTAACCGTAACCCATACCCAAACCCTAACACTAACCCTAACCCTAACCCACATCCTAACCCTAACCCTAACACTAACCTTAACCCTAACCAAACCAAACCCTAACCCTAACTTTTACCCTAACCCTAACCTAAACGCTAACCCTAATCCTAACCCTAACCCTAACCCAAACCAAACCCTAACCCTAACCCTAACCCAAACCCAAACCCTAACACTAATTCTAACACTAAGCCAAACCCAAAGCCTAACCATAAACTAAACCGTAACCCTATCGCAAAGCCTAAATCTAACCCTAAACCTAACCCTAAGCAAAACACGAACCCAAACACTAACCCTAACCCAAACCCTAACTCTAACCCTAACCCTAACCCTAACCCTAACCCTAAACCAAAACCTAACTCTAACCCTAACCCTAACGCTAAACCAAACCCAAACCCTAACACTAACACTAACCCTAGCACTAAACCTAACCCTAATCCTAACCCTAACAGTAATCCTAACCCTAACCCTAACCCAAACCCTAACCTTAAACTTAACCCTAAACCAATCCCTAACCCTAAACCTAACTCTAACCCAAACCTATTCCTTAACCGTAACCTTAATCCTAACCCTAACCCTAAGGCTAACCCAAGCCCTAACCCTAACCTTAACCCTTACCCTATCCGTAACACAAACCAACCCTAACCCTAACCCTAACCATAAACCTAACCCAAACCCAAACCCTATCCCAAACCCTAACCCAAAAACTTACCCTAACCCTAACCCTAACCCAAACCCTAACCTTAAACCTAACCCTAAACCAAACACTAACCCTAAACCTAACTCTAACCCAAACCTATTCCTTAACCATAACCTTAATCCTAACCCTAACCCTAACCCTAACCCAAGCCCTAACCCTAACCCTAAACCTAACCAAAACACAAACCCTAACCCAAACCCTAACTCTAATCCTAACCCTAACCCTAACCCTAATCCAAACCAAACCCTAACCCTAACCCTAACCCTAACCCTAAATCAAACCCTAACCCTAACTCTAACACTAACCCAAACCCAAAGCCTACCCCTAAACTAAACCGTAACCCTAACCTTAACGCTAAACCTTACTCTGACCTTAACATAAACCAAAAACCTAACCCTAACCCTAAAACTAACCCAAACCCTAACCCTAACCCTAACCCAAACCCGAAACCTAACCCTAACCCTAACCCTAACCCTGACCCAAACCAAACCCTAACCCTAACCCTAACGCTAACCCTAACCCTATCCCAAACCCAAACACTAACGCGAACCCGAACTCTAACCTTCACCCTAACCCAAAACCTAACCCTAACCCTCACCGAAACACTAACACTATCAGTAACCCTAACTCTAAACCAACCCCAAACCCTAAACTTAACCCTAACCCAAACACTAACCCTAAACCTAACCCTAATCCAAACCCTAACCCTAACCCAAACCCTAACGCTAAACCTAACCCTAACCCTAACCCTAACCCAAACCTTAACCCTAACCCTAACCCTAACCCAAACCCTGACCCTAAACCTAAACCTAACCCAAACCCTAATGCTAAATCTAATCCTAACCCTAACCCTAACCCAAACCCTAACCCTAAAGCTAAACCTAACCCAAACCCTAATGCTAAACCTAACCCTAACCCTAATCCTAACCCTAACCCAAACCTTAACCCTAACCCTAACCCTAACCCAAACCCAAACCCTAACCCAAAAACTTACCCTAACTCTAACCCTAACCCAAACCCTAACCTTAAACCTAACGCTAAAGCAAACACTAACCCTAAACCTAACTCTAACCCCAACCTATTCCTTAACCATAACCTTAATACTAACCCTAACCCTAAAACTAACCCAAGGCCTAACCCTAACCCTAAACCTAATCCTAAACCTAACCCAAACCCAAACCCTAACCCAAACCCTAACTCTAATCCTAACCCTAACCCTAACCCTAATCCAAACCAAACCCTAACCCTAACCCTAACCCTAACCCTAAATCAAACCCTAACCCTAACTCTAACACTAACTCAAACCCAAAGCCTAACCCTAAACTAAACCGTAACCCTAACCTTAACCCTAAACCTTACTCTGACCTTAACATAAACCAAAAACCTTACCCTAACCCCAAAACTAACCCAAACCCTAACCCTAACCCAAACCCGAAACCTAACCCTAACCCAAATACAAACTCTAACCCTAACCCTAACCCTGACACAAACCAAACCCTAACCCTAACCCTAACGCTAACCCTAACCCTATCCCAAACCCAAACACTAACGCGAACCCGAACTCTAACCTTCACCCTAACCCAAAACCTAACCCTAACCCTCACCCAAACCCTAACACTACCACTAACGCTAACTCTAAACCAAACCCAAACCCTAAACTTAACCCTAACCAAACCCTAACCCTAAACCTAACCCTAAACCTAACCCTAACCCTAACCCAAACCCTAACCCTAAACCTAAACCTAACCCAAACCCTAATGCTAAACCTAACCCTAACCCTAACCCTAACCCTAAACCAAAACCTAACTCTAACCCTAACCCTAACCCTAAACCAAACCCAAACCCTAACACTAACACTAACCCTAGCACTAAACCTAACCCTAATCCTAACCCTAACCTTAACCCAAAACCTAACCCTAAACCTAACCAAAACCCTAAACCTAAGGAAAACCCAAACCCTAAACCTAACCCTAACCCAAACTCAAACCCTAAACGTAACCATAAACGTAACCTTAACCATAACCTTAACCCAAACCATAACTCTAACCCTAACCCTAACACAAACCCTAACCCTAACCCTAACCCTCACCCCTAACCTCCAACCCTAATCCTTACACTAAACCAAACCCAACCCCTAACCCTAAAACTAACCTTAACCCAAACACTAACCCTAACCCTACCCTAACCCTAACCCCCAAATAAACCTAACCCTAAACTTAACCCTAACTATAACCCAAACCCAAACCCTAACCCTAAAATGAACCCTAACCCTAACCCAAACCCTAACCCTAACACTAACCCTAACCCTAACCCTAAACCTAACCCTAACCCTAACCCTAACAAAAACCAAACCCTAACCCTAACCCTAACCCTAACCCTAACCCTAACCCAAAACAAAACGCTAACCCTAACCCTAACCCTAACCCTAACCCAAAACCTAACTCTAACCCTAACCCTAACCATAAACCAAACCCAAACCCTAACACTAACACTAACACTAACCCTAATCCTAACCCTAACCCTAACCCAAACCCTAACACTAACCTTAAACTTAACCCTAAACCAAACCCTAACCCTAAACCTAACTCTAACCCAAAACTAATCCTTAACCGTAACCTTAATCCTAACCCTAACCCTAAGGCTAACCCTAACCCTAACCCTAACCCAAACCCTAACCCTATCCCTAACACGAACCAAACGCTAACCCTAACCCTAACCATAAACCTAACACAAACCCAAACCCTAAACAAAACCCTAACCCAAAAACTTACCCTAACCCTAAAACTAACCCAAACCCTAACCCTAAACCTAACCCTAACCCTAACCCTAACCCAAACCCTAACCCTAACCCTAACCCTAACCCAAACCCTAACCCTAAACCTAAACCTAACCCAAACCCTAATGATAAACCTAACCCTCACCCTAATCCTAACGCTAACCCTAAACCAAACCCAAACCCTAACACTAACACTAACGCAAATCCTAACCCTATACCTAAACCAAATCGAAATCCTAACCCTAACCCTAACCGTAAACCTAACCCAAACCCAAACCCTAACCCTAAACTGAAACCTAACCCGAACCCAAACCCCAACCCTAACACTAACCATAACCCTAAATCTAACCCTAACCCTAACCCTAACCCTAAATCTAACCCTAACCCAAACCCTAACCCTAACCCTTACTCTAACACTAACCCTAACCCAAACCAAACCCTAACTGTAACGATAACCCAAACACTAAGCCTTACCCTAACCCAAACCCTAACTCTTACCCTCACCCTAACACAAACCCTAGTCCCAACCATAACCCTAACCCTTGCCTAAAACCTAACTCTGACCCTCACCCTAACCCAAACCCTAACCCTGACCCTAACTCAAACCCTAATCCTAGCCCTAAACCAAACCCTAACACTAAACCTAAACCTAACCCAAACCCTAACCGTAACCCTAACCCTAACCCTAAGCCTAACCCAAACCCCACCCTTAAACCTAACCCTAAACCAAAATCTAACCCTAAACCTAACTCTAACCCAAACCTAATCCTTCACCGTAAAATTAATCCTAACCCTAACCCTAACCCTAAACCAAGCCCTAAGCATAACCCTAAACCTAACCCTAAACCTAACGCTAACCTTAACCATAACCCTAACCCTAACCCTAACCCAGACCAAACCCTAACACTAACATTATCCCTAACCCAAACCAAACCCTAACCATAACCCTAACCCTAACCGTAACCCATACCCAAACCCTAACACTAACCCTAACCCTAACCCACATCCTAACCCTAACCCTAAAACTAACCTTAACCCTAACCAAACCAAACCCTAACCCTAACTTTTACCCTAACCCTAACCTAAACGCTAACCCTAATCCTAACCCTAACCCTAACCCAAACCAAACCCTAACCCTAACCCTAACCCAAACCCAAACCCTAACACTAATTCTAACACTAAGCCAAACCCAAAGCCTAACCATAAACTAAACCATAACCCTATCGCAAAGCCTAAATCTAACCCTAAACCTAACCCTAAGCAAAACACGAACCCAAACACTAACCCTAACCCAAACCCTAACTCTAACCCTAACCCTAACCCTAACCCTAAACCAAAACCTAACTCTAACCCTAACCCTAACGCTAAACCAAACCCAAACCCTAACACTAACACTAACCCTAGCACTAAACCTAACCCTAATCCTAACCCTAACAGTAATCCTAACCCTAACCCTAACCCAAACCCTAACCTTAAACTTAACCCTAAACCAATCCCTAACCCTAAACCTAACTCTAACCCAAACCTATTCCTTAACCGTAACCTTAATCCTAACCCTAACCCTAAGGCTAACCCAAGCCCTAACCCTAACCTTAACCCTTACCCTATCCGTAACACAAACCAACCCTAACCCTAACCCTAACCATAAACCTAACTCAAACCCAAACCCTAACCCAAACCCTAACCCAAAAACTTACCCTAACCCTAACCCTAACCCAAACCCTAACCTTAAACCTAACCCTAAACCAAACACTAACCCTAAACCTAACTCTAACCCAAACCTATTCCTTAACCATAACCTTAATCCTAACCCTAACCCTAACCCTAACCCAAGCCCTAACCCTAACCCTAAACCTAACCAAAACACAAACCCTAACCCAAACCCTAACTCTAATCCTAACCCTAACCCTAACCCTAATCCAAACCAAACCCTAACCCTAACCCTAACCCTAACCCTAAATCAAACCCTAACCCTAACTCTAACACTAACCCAAA
>JAJHUQ010000050.1:4800000-4802500 GCA_035773235.1 Eospalax fontanierii | reverse complement strand
ACCCTAACCCTAACCCTAACCCAAACCCTAACCCTAAACCTAAACCTAACCCAAACCCTAATGCTAAACCTAACACTAACCCTAACCCTAACCCTAACCCTAAACCAAACCCAAACCCTAACACTAACACTAACCCAAATCCTAACACTAAACCTAAACCAAACCGAAATCCTAACCCTAACCCTAACCATAAATCTAACCCAAACCCAAACCCTAACCCTAAACTGAAACCTAACCCGAACCCAAACCCCAACCCTAACACTACCCCTAACCCTAAACCTAACCCTAAACTAACACTATCCCTAACACAAACCAAACCATAACCGTAACCCTAACCCTAACCCTAACCCACACCGTAACCCGAACCCTAACCCTAATACTAACCATAACCCAAACCAAACCTTAACACTAACCCTAACCCTAATCCTAACCCTAACCGAAACCCTAACCCTAACCCTAACCCTAACCCTAAGCCTAAACAAAACCAAACGCTAACCCTAACCCTAACACTAACCCTAACCCAAACCCTAACCCTAAACCTAACCCTAACCCTAACCCAAACTCTAACCCTAACCCAAACCCAAACCCAAACCTAACCCGAAACTTAACCGTAATCCTAAACCAAATCCTCACCCTAACCCTCACCCTAACCTTAACCCAAAACCTAACCCTAAACCTAACCAAAACCCTAAACCTAAGGCAAACCCCCACCCTCAACCCAACCCTAACCCAAACTCAAACCCTAAACGTAACCATAAACGTAACCTTAACCATAACCTTAACCCAAACCATAACTCTAACCCTAACCCTAACACAAACCCTAACCCTAACCCTAACCCTCACCCCTAACCTCCAACCCTAATCCTTACCCTAAACGAAACCCAACCCCTAACCCTAAAACTAACCTTAACCCAAACACTAACCCTAACCCTACCCTAACCCTAACCCCCAAATAAACCTAACCCTAAAATGAACCCTAACCCTAACCCAAACCCTAACCCTAACACTAACCCTAACCCTAAACCTAACCCTAACCCTAACCCTAACAAAAACCAAACCCTAACCCTAACCCTAACCCTAACCCTAACCCAAAACAAAACGTTAACCCTAACCCTAACCCTAACCCTAACCCAAAACCTAACTCTAACCCTAACCCTAACCCAAAACCAAACCCAAACCCTAACACTAACACTAACCCTAACCCTAATCCTAACCCTAACCGTAACCCTAACCCTAACCCTAACCCAAACCCTAACCTTAAACTTAACCCTAAACCAAACCCTAACCCTAAACCTAACTCTAACCCAAAACGAATCCTTAACCGTAACCTTAATCCTAACCCTAACCCTAAGGGTAACCCAAGCCCTAACCCTAACTTTAACCCTAACCCTATCCCTAACACAAATCAAACCCTAACCCTAACCCTAACCATAAACCTAACCCAAACCCAAACCCTAAACAAAACCCTAACCCAAAAACTTACCCTAACCCTAAAACTAACCCAAACCCTAACCCTAAACCTAACCCTAACCCTAACCCTAACCCAAACCCTAACCCTAACCCTAACCCTAACCCAAACCCTAACCCTAAACCTAAACCTAACCCAAACCCTAATGCTAAACCTAACCCTAACCCTAACCCTAACCCTAACCCTAAACCAAACCCAAACCCTAACACTAACACCTACCCAAATCCTAACCCTATACCTAAACCAAAACAAAATCCTAACCCTAACCCTAACCGTAAACCTAACCCAAACCCAAACCCTAACCCTAAACTGAAACCTAACCCGAACCCAGACGCCAACCCTAACACTAACCATAACCATAAATCTAACCCTAACCCTAACCCTAACCCTAAATCTAACCCTAACCCAAACCCTAACCCTAACCCTAACTCTAACACTAACCCTAACCCAAACCAAACCCTAACTGTAACGATAACCCAAACACTAACCCTCACCCTAACCCAAACCCTAACTCTAACCCTCACCCTAACCCAAACCCTAATCCTAACCCTAACCCTAACCCTAACCCAAAACCTAACTCTAACCCTCACCCTAACCCAAACCCTAACCCTGACCCTAACTCAAACCCTAATCCTAACCCTAAACCAAACTCTAACACTAAACCTAAACCTAACCCAAACCCTAACCGTAACCCTAACCCTAACCCTAAGCCTAACCCAAACCCTACCCTTAAACCTAACCCTAAACCAAAATCTAACCCTAAACCTAACTCTAACCCAAACCTAATCCTTAACCGTAACATTAATCCTAACCCTAACCCTAACCCTAAACCAAGCCCTAAGCATAACTCTAAACCTAACCCTAAACCTAACCCTAACCTTAACCATAACCCTAACCCTAACCCTAACCCAGACCAAACCCTAACACTAACATTATCCCTAACCCAAACCAAACCCTAACCATAACCCTAACCCTAACCGTAACCCATACCCAAACCCTAACACTAACCCTAACCCTAACCCACACCCTAAC
>JAJHUQ010000050.1:4702500-4795000 GCA_035773235.1 Eospalax fontanierii | reverse complement strand
AACCTAACCCTAACCCTCACCCAAACCCTAACACTACCAGTAACCCTAACTCTAAACCAAACCCAAACCCTAAACTTAACCCTAACCCAAACACTAACCCTAACCCTAACCCTAATCCAAACCCTAACCCTAACCCAAACCCTAACCCTAAACCTAACCCTAACCCTAACACTAACCCAAACCTTAACCCTAACCCTAACCCTAACCCAAACCCTAACCCTAAACCTAAACCTAACCCAAACCCTAATGCTAAATCTAACCCTAACCCTAACCCTAACCCTAAACCAAACCCAAACCCTAACATTAACACTAACCCAAATCCTAACCCTAAACCTAAACCAAACCGAAATCCAAACCCTAACCCTAACCGTAAACCTAACCCAAACCCAAACCTTAACCCTAATACGAAACGGAACCCGAACCCAAACCCCAACCCTAACACTAACCCTAACCCTAAACCTAACCCTAACCTTAACACTATCCCTAACACAAACCAAACCATAACCGTAACCCTAACCCTAACCCTAACCCACACCATAACCCGAACCCTAACCCTAATACTAACCATAACCCAAACCAAACCTTAACACTAACCCTAACCCTAATCCTAACCCTAACCGAAACCCTAACCCTAACCCTATCCCTAACCCTAACCCTAATCTAAACCAAACGCTAACCCTAAACCTAACACTAACCATAACCCAAACCAAACCCTAACCGTAACGATAACCCAAACACTAACCCTCACCATAACCCAAACCCTAACTCTAACCCTCACCCTAACCCAAAACCTAATCCTAACCCTAACCCTAACCCTAACCCAAAACCTAACTCTAACCCTCACCCTAACCCAAACCCTAACCCTGACCCTAACTCAAACCCTAACCCTAACCCTAACCCAAACCCTAACACTAAACCTAAACCTAACCCTAACCCTAACCGTAACCATAACCCTAACCCTAACCCTAAACCAGACCAAACCCTAACCCTAACCCTAACACTAACATTATCCCTAACCCAAACCAAACCCTAACCATAACCCTAACCATAACCGTAACCCATACCCAAACCCTAACACTAACTCTAACCCTAACCCACACCGTAACCCTAACCCTAACACTAACCCTAACCCTAACCAAACCAAACCCTAACCCTAACTTTTACCCTAACCCTAACCTAAACGCTAACCCTAATCCTAACCCTAACCCTAACCCTAACACAAACCAAACCCTAACCCTAACCCTAACCTTAATCCTAACCCTAACCCTAACCCAAACCCTAACACTAACTCTACAACTAAGCCAAACACAAAGCCTAACCCTAAACTAAACCGTAACCCTATCCCAAAGCCAAAATCTAAACCTAAACCTAACCCTAAGCAAAACACGAACCCAAACCCTAACCCTAAACCAAACCCTAACCCAAACCCTAACGATAAAACTAACTCTACCCCTAACATAAACCAAAAACCTAACCCTAACCCTAACCCTAACCCTAACCCTAACCCTAATCCAAACCCTAACTCTAACCCTAACCCTAACCCAAACCCGAAACCTAACCCTAACCCAAATACAAATCCTAACCCTAACCCTAACCCTAACCCTAACACAAACCAAACCCTAACCCAAACCCAATCACTAACCCTCACCCGAACGCTAAACTTAACCCTAACCCAAAACCTAACCCTAACTTTCACCCAAACCCTAACACCACAACTAACCCTAAACCTAAACCAAACCCAAACCCTAAACTTAACCCTAATCCAAACACTAACCCTAAACCTAACCCTAATCCTAATCCAAACCCTAACCCTAACCCAAACCCTAACCCTAAACCAAAACCTAATTCTAATCCTAACCTATTCCTTAACCATAACCTTAATCCTAACCCTAACCCTAAACCTAACCCAAGCCCTAACCCTAACCCTAAACCTAACCCTAAACCTAACCCAAACCCAAACCCTAACGCAAACCCTAACTCTAATACTAACCCTAACCCTAACCCTAATCCAAACCAAACACTAACCCTAACCCTAACCCTAACCCTAACCCTAACCCTAAATCAAACCCTAACCCTAACTCTAACACTAACCCAAACCCAAAGCCTAACCCTAAACTAAACCGTAACCCTAACCTTAACCCTAAACCTTACTCTGACCTTAACATAAACCAAAAACCTAACCCTAACCCTAAAACTAACCCAAACCCTAACCCTAACCCAAACCCGAAACCTAACCCTAACCCAAATACAAACCCTAACCCTAACCCTAACCCTGACCCAAACCAAACCCTAACCCTAACCCTAACGCTAACCCTAACCCTATCCCAAACCCAAACACTAACGCGAACCCGAACTCTAACCTTCACCCTAACCCAAAACCTAACCCTAACGCTCACCCAAACCCTAACACTACCACTAACCCTAACTCTAAACCAAACCCAAACCCTAAACTTAACCCTAACCCAAACACTAACCCTAACCCTAACCCTAATCCAAACCCTAACCCTAACCCAAACCCTAACCCTAAACCTAACCCTAACCCTAACCCTAACCCAAACCCTAACCCTAACCCTAACCCTAACCCAAACCCTAACCCTAAACCTAAACCTAACCCAAACCCTAATGCTAAACCTAACCCTAACCCTAACCCTAACCCTAACCCTAAACCAAACCCAAACCCTAACACTAACACTAACCCAAATCCTAACACTAAACCTAAACCAAACCGAAATACTAACCCTAACCCTAACCGTAAACCTAACCCAAACTCAAACCCTAACCCTAAACTGAAACCTAACCCGAAACCAAACACCAACCCTAACACTAACCCTAACCCTAAACCTAACCCTAACGCTAACACTATCCCTAACACAAACCAAACCATAACCGTAAACCTAACCCTAACCCTAACCCACACTGTAACCCGAACCCTAACCCTAATACTAACCATAACCCAAACCAAACCTTAACTCTAACCCTAACCCTAATCCTAACCCTAACCGAAACCCTAACCCTAACCCTAACCCTAACCCTAAGCCTAAACAAAACCAAACGCTAACCCTAACCCTAACACTAACCCTAACCCAAACGCTAAACCTAACCCTAACCCTAACCCAAACTCTAACCCTAACCCAAACCCAAACCCAAAGCCTAACGCGAAACTTAACCGTAATCCTAAACCAAATCCTCACCCTAACCCTCACCCTAACCTTAAGCCAAAACTTAACCCTAAACCTAACCAAAACCCTAAAACTAAGGCAAACCCAAACCCTAAACCTAACCCTAACCCAAACTCAAACCCTAACCGTAACCATAAACGTAACCTTAACCATAACCTTAACCCAAACCATAACTCTAACCCTAACCCTAACACAAACCCTAACCCTAACCCTAAACCTCACACCTAACCCCCAACCCTAATCCTTACCCTAAACCAAACCCAACCCCTAACCCTAAAACTTACCTTAACCCAAACATTAACCCTAACCCTACCCTAACCCTTACCCCCAAGTAAACCTAACCCCTAACTTATCCCTAACTCTACCCCAAAACCAAACCCCAACCCCAAAATGTACCCTAACCCTAACCCAAACCCTAACCCTAACACTAACCCTAACCCTAAACCTAACCCTAACCCTAACCCTAACCCAAACCAAACCCTAACCCTAACCCTAACCCTAACCATAACCCTAAACAAAACCCTAACACTAACCCTAACCCTAACCCTAACCCTAACCCAAAACCTAACTCTAACCCTAACCCTAACCCTAAACCAAACCCAAACCCTAACACTAACACTAACCCTAACCCTAATCCTAACCCTAACCGTAACCCTAACCCTAACCCTAAACCTAACTCTGACCCAAACCTAATCCTTAACCGTAACCTTAATCCTAAACCTAACCCTAAGGCTAACCAAAGCCCTAACCCTAACCTTAACCCTAACCCTATCCCTAACACAAACCAAACCCTAACCCTAACCCTAACCATAAACCTAACCCAAACCCAAACCCTAACCAAAACCCTAAACCAAAAACTTACCCTAACCCTAACCCTAACCCAAACCCTAACCCTAAACCTAACCCTAACCCTAACCCTAACCCAAACCTTAACCCTAACCCTAACCCTAACCCAAACCCTAACCCTAAACCTAAACCTAACCCAAACCCTAATGCTAAACCTAACCCTAACCCTAACCCTAACCCTAACCCTAAACCAAACCCAAACCCTAACACTAACATTAACCCAAATCCTAACCCTATACCTAAACCAAATCGAAATCCTAACCCTAACCCTAACCGTAAACCTAACCCAAACCCAAACCCTAACCCTAAACTGAAACCTAACCCGAACCCAAACCCCAACCCTAACACTAACCCTAACCCTAAATCTAACCCTAACCCTAACCCTAACCCTAACCCTAAATCTAACCCTAAACCAAACCCTAACCATAACCCAAACTCTAACACTAACCCTAACACAAACCAAACCCTAACCGTAACGATAACCCAAACACTAACCCTCACCCTATCCCAAACCCTAACTCTAACCCTCAACCTAACCCAAACCCTAATCCTAACCGTAACCCTAACCTTAACCCAAAACCTAACTCTAACCCTCACCCTAACCCAAACCCTAACCCTAACCCTAACTCAAACCCTAACCCTAACCCTAACCCAAACCCTAACCCTAACCCTAACTCAAACCCTAACCCTAACCCTAACCCAAACCCTAACACTAAACCTAAACCTAACCCTAACCCTAACCGTAACCCTAACCCTAACCCTAAGCCTAACCCTAACCCTAATCCAAACCCTAACTCTAACCCTAACCCTAACCCAAACCCGAAACCTAACCCTAACCCAAATACAAATCCTAACCCTAACCCTAACCCTAACCCAAACCAAACCCTAACCCAAACCCAAAAACTAAACCTCACCCGAACGCTAACCTTAACCCTAACCCAAAACCTAACCCTAACCCTCACCCAAACCCTAACACTACAACTAACCCTAACCCTAAACCAAACCCAACTCCTAACCTTAACCCTAATCCAAACACTAACCCTAACCCTAACCCTAACCCTAATCCAAACCCTAACCCTAACCCAAACCCTAACCCTAAACCTAACCCTAACCCTAACGCTAACCCTAACCCTAACCCAAACCCTAACCCTAAACCTAAACTTAACCCAAAGCCTAATGCTAAACCTAACCCTAACCCTAGGCCAAAACCAAAACCTAAAACTAACCCTAAGCCTAACCCTAAACCAAACCCAAACCCTAACACTAACACTAACCCTAGCACTAAACCTAACCCTAATCCTAACCCTAACCGTAATCCTAACCCTAACCCTAACCCAAACCCTAACCTTAAACTTAACCATAAACCAATCCCTAACCCTAAACCTAACTCTAACCCAAACCTATTCCTTAACCGTAACCTTAATCCTAACCCTAACCCTAAGGCTAACCCAAGCCCTAACCCTAACCTTAACCCTTACCCTATCCCTAACACAAACCAACCCTAACCCTAACCCTAACCATAAACCTAACCCAAACCCAAACCGTAACCCTAACCCTAACCCTAACCCTAACCCTAACCCTAACCCTAACCCTAACCCTAACCCTAACCCTAACCCTAAACCAAACCCAAACCCTAACACTAACACTAACCCTAGCACTAACCCTAACCCTAACCCTAACCCTAACCCTAACCCTAACCCTAACCCTAACCCTAACCCTAACCCTAACCCTAACCCTAACCCTAACCCTAACCCTAACCCTAACCCTAACCCTAACCCTAACCCTAACCCTAACCCTAACCCTAACCCTAACCCTAACACTAATCCTAACCCTAACATAAACCCCAACCCTAACACTAACCCTAACCCTAAACCTAACCCTAACCCTAACACTATCCCTAACACAAACAAACCATAACCGTAACCCTAACCCTAACCCTAACCCACACCGTAACCCAAACCCTAACCCTAATACTAACCATAACCCAAACCAAACCTTAACACTAACCCTAACCCTAATCCTAACCCTAACAGAAACCCTAACCCTAACCCTAACCCTAACCCTAAGCCTAAACAAAACCAAACGCTAACCCTAACCCTAACACTAACCCTAACCCAAACCCTAACCCTAAACCTAACCCTAACCCTAACCCAAACTCTAACCCTAATCCAAACCCAAACCCAAAGCCTAACCCGAAACTTAACAGTAATCCTAAACCAAATCCTCACCCGAACCCTCACCCTAACCTTAACCCAAAACCTAACCCTAAACCTAACCAAAACCCTAAACCTAAGGCAAACCCAAACCCTAAACCTAACCCTAACCCAAACTCAAACCCTAACTGTAACCATAAACGTAACCTTAACCATAACCTTAACCCAAACCATAACTCTAACCCTAACCCTAAACAAACCCTAACCCTAACCCTAAATCTCACCCCTAACCTCCAACCCTAATCCTTACCCTAAACCAAACCCAACCCCTAACCCTAAAACTAACCTTAACCCAAACACTAACCCTAACCCAACCCTAACCCTAACCCCCAAATAAACCTAACCCTAAACTTAACCCTAACTCTAACCCAAACCCAAACCCTAACCCTAAAATGAACCCAAACCCTAACCCAAACCCTAACCCTAACACTAACCCTAACCCTAAACCTAACCCTAAACCTAACCCTAACCCTAAAAAAAACCAAACCCAAACACTAACCCTAACCCTAACCCTAACCCTAACCCTAACCCAAACCCTAACCCTAATCCTAACCCTAACCCAAACCCTAACCCTAAACCTAAACCTAACACAAACCCTAATGCTAAATCTAACCCTAACCCTAACCCTAACCCTAAACCAAACCCAAACCCTAACATTAACACTAACCCAAATCCTAACCCTAAACCTAAACCAAACCGAAATCCTAACCGTAACCCTAACCGTAAACCTAACCCAAACCCAAACCTTAACCCTAATACGTAACCTAACCCGAATCCAAACCCCAACCCTAACACTAACCCTAACCCTAAACCTAACCCTAACACTATCCCTAACACAAACCAAACCATAACCGTAACCCTAACCCTAACCCTAACCCACACCATAACCCAAACCCTAACCCTAATACTAACCATAACCCAAACCAAACCTTAACACTAACCCTAACAGTAATCCTAACCCAAACCGAAACCCTAACCCTAACCCTAACCCTAACCCTAACCCTAATCTAAACCAAAAGCTAACCCTAACCCTAACACTAACCATAACCCAAACCAAACCCTAACTGTAACGATAACCCAAACACTAACCCTCACCATAACGCAAACCCTAACTCTAACCCTCACCCTAACCCAAACCCTAATCCCAACCCTAACCCTAACCCTAACCCAAAACCTAACTCTCACCCTCACCCTAACCGAAACCCTAACCCTGACCCTAACTCAAACCCTAACCCTAACCCAAACCCTAACACTAAACCTAAACCTAACCCTAACCCTAACCGTAACCCTAACCCTAACCCTAAGCCTAACACAAACCCTACCCTTAAACCTAACCCTAAACCAAAATCTAACCCTAAACCTAACTCTATCCCAAACCTAATCCTTAACCGTAACCTTAATCCTAACCCTAACTCTAACCCTAACCCAAGCCCTAAGCAGAACCCTAAACCTAACCTTAAACCTAACCCTAACCTTAACCATAACCCTAACCCTAACCCTAACCCAGACCAAACCCTAACCCTAACCCTAACACTAACATTACCCCTAACCCAAACCAAACCCTAACCATAACCCTAACCATAACCGTAACCCATACCCAAACCCTAACACTAACTCTAACCCTACCCCACACCCTAAGCCTAACCCTAACACTAACCCTAACCCTAACCCTAACCCTAACCAAACCAAACCCTAACCCTAACTTTTACCCTAACCCTAACCTAAACGCTAACCCTAATCCTAACCCTAACCCTAACCCTAAAACAAACCAAACCCTAACCCTAACTTTAATCCTAACCCTATCCCTAACCCAAACCCTAACACTAACTCTACAACTAAGCCAAACCCAAAGCCTAACCCTAAACTAAACCGTAACCCTATCCCATAGCCAAAATCTAACCCTAAACCTAACCCTAAGCAAAACACGAACCCAAACCCTAACCCTAAACCAAACCCTAACCCAAACCCTAACGATAAAACTAACTCTACCCCTAACATAAACCAAAAACCTAACCCTAAACCTAACCCTAACCCTAACCCTAACCCTAATCCAAACCCTCACTCTAACCCTAAACCTAACCCAAACCCGAAACCTAACCCTAACCCAAATACAAATCCTAACCCTAACCCTAACCCTAACCCAAACCAAACCCTAACCCAAACCCAATCACTAACCCTCACCCGAACGCTAACCTTAACCCTAACCCAAAACCTAACCCTAACATTCACCCAAACCCTAACACTACAACTAACCCTAACCCTAAACCAAACCCAAACCCTAACCTTAACCCTAATCCAAACACTAACCCTAACCCTAACCCTAACCCTAATCCAAACCCTAACCCTAACCCAAACCCTAACCCTAAACCTAACCCTAACCCTAACCCTAACCCTAACCCTAACCCAAACCCTAACCCTAAACCTAAACCTAACCCAAACCCTAATGCTAAACCTAACCCTAACCCTAACCCTAACCCTAAACCAAAACCTAACTCTAACCCTAACCCTAACCCTAAACCAAACCCAAACCCTAACACTAACACTAACCCTAGCACTAAACCTAACACTAATCCTAACCCTAACCGTAATCCTAACCCTAACCCTAACCCAAACCCTAACCTTAAACTTAACCCTAAACCAATCCCTAACCCTAAAACTAACTCTAACCCAAACCTATTCCTTAACCGTAACCTTAATCCTAACCCTAACCCTAAGGCTAACCGAAGCCCTAACCCTAACCTTAACCCATACCCTATCCCTAACACAAACCAAACCCTAACCCTAACCCTAACCATAAACCTAACCCAAACCCAAACCCAAACCCAAAAACTTACCCTAACCCTAACCCTAACCCTAAACCTAACCCTAACCTTAAACCTAACCCTAAACCAAACACTAACCCTAAACCTAACTCTAACCCAAACCTATTCCTTAACCATAACCTTAATCCTAACCCTAACCCTAAACCTAACCCAAGCCCTAACCCTAACCATAAACCTAACCCTAAACCTAACCCAAACCCAAACCCTAACCCAAACCCTAACTCTAATCCTAACCCTAACCCTAACCCTAATCCAAACCAAACCCTAACCCTACCCCTAACCCTAACCCTAACCCTAACCCTAAATCAAACCCTAACCCTAACTCTAACACTAACCCAAACCCAAAGCCTAATCCTAAACTAAACCGTAACCCTAACCTTAACCCTAAACCTTACTCTGACCTTAACATAAACCAAAAACCTAACCCTAACCCTAAAACTAACCCAAACCCTATCCCTTACCCAAACCCGAAACCTAACCCTAACCCAAATACAAACCCTAACCCTGACCCAAACCAAACCCTAACCCTAACCCTAACGCTAACCCTAACCCTATCCAAAACCCAAACACTAACGCGAACCCGAACTCTAACCTTCACCCTAACCCAAAACCTAACCCTAACCCTCACCCAAACCCTAACACTACCACTAACCCTAACTCTAAACCAAACCCAAACCCTAAACTTAACCCTAACCCAAACACTAACCCTAACCCTAACCCTAATCCAAACCCTAACCCTAACCCAAACCCTAACCCTAAACCTAACCCTAACCCTAACCCTAACCCAAACCCTAACCCTAACCCTAACCCTAACCCAAACCCTAACCCTAAACCTAAACCTAACCCAAACCCTAATGCTAAACCTAACCCTAACCCTAACCCTAAACCTAGCCCTAAACCAAACCCAAACCCTAACACTAACACTAACCCAAATCCTAACACTAAACCTAAACCAAACCGAAATACTAACCCTAACCCTAACCGTAAACCTAACCCAAACCCAAACCCTAACCCTAAACTGAAACCTAACCCGAACCCAAACCCCAACCCTAACACTAACCCTAACCCTAAACCTAACCCTAACCCTAACACTATCCCTAACACAAACCAAACCATAACCGTAACCCTAACCCTAACCCTAACCCACACCGTAATCCGAACCCTAACCCTAATACTAACCATAACCCCAACCAAACCTTAACTCTAACCCTAACCCTAATGCTAACCCTAAACGAAACCCTAACCCTAACCCTAACCCTAAGCCTAAACAAAACCAAACGCTAACCCTAACCCTAACACTAACCCTAACCCAAACCCTAACCCTAAATCTAACCCTAACCCTAACCCAAACTCTAACCCTAACCCAAACCCAAACCCAAAGCCTAACCCGAAACTTAACCGTAATCCTAAACCAAATCCTCACCCTAACCCTCACCCTAACCTTAACCCAAAACCTAACCCTAGACCTAACCAAAACCCTAAAACTAAGGCAAACCCAAACTCTAAACCTAACCCTAACCCAAACTCAAACCCCAACCGTAACCATAAACGTAACCTTAACCATAACCTTAACCCAAACCATAACTCTAAACCTAACCCTAACACAAACCCTAACCCTAAACCTCACCCCTAACCCCCAACCCTAATCCTTACCCTAAACCAAACCCAACCCCTAACCCTAAAACTAACCTTAACCCAAACATTAACTCTAACCCTACCCTAACCCTATCCCCCAAATAAACCTAACCCTAAACTTAACCCTAACTCTAACCCGAACCCAAACCCTAACCCTAAAATGAACCCTAACCCTAACCCAAACCCTAACCCTAACACTAACCCTAACCCTAAACCTAACCCTAACCCTAACCCTAACCCAAACCAAACCCTAACCCTAACCCTAACCCTAACCCTAACACAAAACAAAACCCTAACACTAACCCTAACCCTAACCCTAACCCAAAACCTAACTCTAACCCTAACCCTAACCCTAAACCAAACCCAAACCCTAACACAAACACTAACCCTAACCCTAATCCTAACCCTAACCGTAACCCTAACCCTAACCCTAAACCTAACTCTAACCCAAACCTAATCCTTAACCGTAACCTTAATCCTAACCCTAACCCTAAGGCTAACCCAAGCCCTAACCCTAACCTTAACCCTAACCCTATCCCTAACACAAACCAAACCCTAACCCTAACCCTAACCATAAACCTAACCCAAACCCTAACCCAAAAACTTACCCTAAGCCTAACCCTAACACAAATCCTAACCCTAACCCTAACCCTAACCCAAACCCTAACCCTAACCCTAACCCTAACCCAAACCCTAACCCTAAACCTAAACCTAACCCAAACCCTAATGCTAAACCTAACCCTAACCCTAACCCTAACCCTAAACCAAACCCAAACCCTAACACTAACACTAACCCAAATCCTAACCCTATACCTAAACCAAACCGAAATCCTAACCCTAACCCTAACCGTAAACCTAACCCAAACCCAAATCCTAACCCTAAACTGAAACCTAACCCGAACCCAAACCCCAACCCTAACACTAACCCTAACCCTAAATCTAACCCTAACCCAAACCCTAACCCTAACCCTAACTCTAACACTAACCCTAACCCAAACCAAACCCTAAACGTAAGGATAACCCAAACACTAAACCTCACCCTAACCCAAACCCTAACTCTAACCCTCACCCTAACCCTAACTCTAATCCTAACCCTAACCCTAACCCTAACCCAAAACCTAACCCTCACCCTAACCCAAACCCTAACCCTGACCCTAACTCAAACCCTAATCCTAACCCTAACCCAAACCCTAACACTAAACCTAACCGTAACCCTAACCCTAACCCTAAGCCTAACCCAAACCCTACCCTTAAACCTAACCCTAAACCAAAATCTAACCCTAAACCTAACTCTAACCCAAACCTAATCCTTAACCGTAACCTTAATCCTAACCCTAACTCTAACCCTAACCCAAGCCCTAAGCAGAACCCTAAACCTAACCTTAAACCTAACCCTAACCTTAACCATAACCCTAACCCTAACCCTAACCCAGACCAAACCCTAACCCTAACCCTAACACTAACATTATCCCTAACCCAAACCAAACCCTAACCATAACCCTAACCATAACCGTAACCCATACCCAAACCCTAACACTAACTCTAACCCTAACCCACACCCTAACCCTAACCCTAACACTAACCCTAACCCTAACCCTAACCCTAACCAAACCAAACCCTAACCCTAACTTTTACCCTAACCCTAACCTAAACGCTAACCCTAATCCTAACCCTAACCCTAACCCTAACCCAAACCAAACCCTAACCCTAACTTTAATCCTAACCCTATCCCTAACCCAAACCCTAACACTAACTCTACAACTAAGCCAAACCCAAAGCCTAACCCTAAACTAAACCGTAACCCTATCCCATAGCCAAAATCTAACCCTAAACCTAACCCTAAGCAAAAGACGAACCCAAACCCTTACCATAAACCAAACACTAACGCAAACCCTTACACTAAAAATAAGTATACCCATAACATAAACCAAAAACCTAACCCTAAACCTAACCCTAACCCTAACCCTAACCCTAATCCAAACCCTCACTCTAACCCTAAACCTAACCCAAACCCGAAACCTAACCCTAACCCAAATACAAATCCTAACCCTAACCCTAACCCTAACCCAAACCAAACCCTAACCCAAACCCAATCACTAACCCTCACCCGAACGCTAAACTTAACCCTAACCCAAAACCTAACCCTAACATTCACCCAAACCCTAACACTACAACTAACCCTAACCCTAAACCAAACCCAAACCCTAACCTTAACCCTAATCCAAATACTAACCCTAACCCTAACCCTAACCCTAATCCAAACCCTAACCCTAACCCAAACCCTAACCCTAAACCTAACCCTAACCCTAACCCTAACCCTAACCCTAACCCAAACCCTAACCCTAAACCTAAACCTAACCCAAACCCTAATGCTAAACCTAACCCTAACCCTAACCCTAACCCTAAACCAAAACCTAACTCTAACCCTAACCCTAACCCTAAACCAAACCCAAACCCTAACACTAACACTAACCCTAGCAATAAACCTAACCCTAATCCTAACCCTAACCGTAATCCTAACCCTAACCCTAACCCAAACCCTAACCTTAAACTTAACCCTAAACCAATCCCTAACCCTAAAACTAACTCTAACCCAAACCTATTCCTTAACCGTAACCTTAATCCTAACCCTAACCCTAAGGCTAACCGAAGCCCTAACCCTAACCTTAACCCTTACCCTATCCCTAACACAAACCAAACCCTAACCCTAACCCTAACCATAAACCTAACCCAAACCCAAACCCTAACCCAAAAACTTACCCTAACCCTAACCCTAACCCTAAACCTAACCCTAACCTTAAACCTAACCCTAAACCAAACACTAACCCTAAACCTAACTCTAACCCAAACCTATTCCTTAACCATAACCTTAATCCTAACCCTAACCCTAAACCTAACCCAAGCCCTAACCCTAACCATAAACCTAACCCTAAACCTAACCCAAACCCAAACCCTAACCCAAACCCTAACTCTAATCCTAACCCTAACCCTAACCCTAATCCAAGCCAAACCCTACCCCTAAACCTAACCCTAACCCAAACGCTAATCCTTACCCTAACCCTAACCCAAACCCTAACCCTAACTCTAACACTAACCCAAACCCAAAGCCTAATCCTAAACTAAACCGTAACCCTAACCTTAACCCTAAACCTTACTCTGACCTTAACATAAACCAAAAACCTAACCCTAACCCTAAAACTAACCCAAACCCTATCCCTTACCCAAACCCGAAACCTAACCCTAACCCAAATACAAACCCTAACCCTGACCCAAACCAAACCCTAACCCTAACCCTAACGCTAACCCTAACCCTATCCAAAACCCAAACACTAACGCGAACCCGAACTCTAACCTTCACCCTAACCCAAAACCTAACCCTAACCCTCACCCAAACCCTAACACTACCACTAACCCTAACTCTAAACCAAACCCAAACCCTAAACTTAACCCTAACCCAAACACTAACCCTAACCCTAACCCTAATCCAAACCCTAACCCTAACCCAAACCCTAACCCTAAACCTAACCCTAACCCTAACCCTAACCCAAACCCTAACCCTAACCCTAACCCTAACCCAAACCCTAACCCTAAACCTAAACCTAACCCAAACCCTAATGCTAAACCTAACCCTAACCCTAACCCTAAACCTAGCCCTAAACCAAACCCAAACCCTAACACTAACACTAACCCAAATCCTAACACTAAACCTAAACCAAACCGAAATACTAACCCTAACCCTAACCGTAAACCTAACCCAAACCCAAACCCTAACCCTAAACTGAAACCTAACCCGAACCCAAACCCCAACCCTAACACTAACCCTAACCCTAAACCTAACCCTAAACCTAACACTATCCCTAACACAAACCAAACCATAACCGTAACCCTAACCCTAACCCTAACCCACACCGTAATCCGAACCCTAACCCTAATACTAACCATAACCCCAACCAAACCTTAACTCTAACCCTAACCCTAATGCTAACCCTAAACGAAACCCTAACCCTAACCCTAACCCTAACCCTAAGCCTAAACAAAACCAAACGCTAACCCTAACCCTAACACTAACCCTAACCCAAACCCTAACCCTAAATCTAACCCTAACCCTAACCCAAACTCTAACCCTAACCCAAACCCAAACCCAAAGCCTAACCCGAAACTTAACCGTAATCCTAAACCAAATCCTCACTCTAACCCTCACCCTAACCTTAACCCAAAACCTAACCCTAGACCTAACCAAAACCCTAAAACTAAGGCAAACCCAAACTCTAAACCTAACCCTAACCCAAACTCAAACCCCAACCGTAACCATAAACGTAACCTTAACCATAACCTTAACCCAAACCATAACTCTAAACCTAACCCTAACACAAACCCTAACCCTAACCCTAAATCTCACCCCTAACCCCCAACCCTAATCCTTACCCTAAACCAAACCCAACTCCAAACCCTAAAACTAACCTTAACCCAAACATTAACTCTAACCCTACCCTAACCCTAACCCCCAAATAAACCTAACCCTAAACTTAACCCTAACTCTAACCCGAACCCAAACCCTAACCCTAAAATGAACCCTAACCCTAACCCAAACCCTAACCCTAACACTAACCCTAACCCTAAACCTAACCCTAACCCTAACCCTAACCCAAACCAAACCCTAACCCTAACCCTAACCCTAAGCCTAACACAAAACAAAACCCTAACACTAACCCTAACCCTAACCCTAACCCAAAACCTAACTCTAACCCTAACCCTAACCCTAAACCAAACCCAAACCCTAACACAAACACTAACCCTAACCCTAATCCTAACCCTAACCGTAACCCTAACCCTAACCCTAAACCTAACTCTAACCCAAACCTAATCCTTAACCGTAACCTTAATCCTAACCCTAACCCTAAGGCTAACCCAAGCCCTAACCCTAACCTTAACCCTAACCCTATCCCTAACACAAACCAAACCCTAACCCTAACCCTAACCATAAACCTAACCCAAACCCTAACCCAAAAACTTACCCTAAGCCTAACCCTAACACAAATCCTAACCCTAACCCTAACCCTAACCCAAACCCTAACCCTAACCCTAACCCTAACCCAAACCCTAACCCTAAACCTAAACCTAACCCAAACCCTAATGCTAAACCTAACCCTAACCCTAACCCTAACCCTAAACCAAACCCAAACCCTAACACTAACACTAACCCAAATCCTAACCCTATACCTAAACCAAACCGAAATCCTAACCCTAACCCTAACCGTAAACCTAACCCAAACCCAAATCCTAACCCTAAACTGAAACCTAACCCGAACCCAAACCCCAACCCTAACACTAACCCTAACCCTAAATCTAACCCTAACCCAAACCCTAACCCTAACCCTAACTCTAACACTAACCCTAACCCAAACCAAACCCTAAACGTAACGATAACCCAAACACTAAAACTCACCCTAACCCAAACCCTAACTCTAACCCTCACCCTAACCCTAACCCTAATCCTAACCCTAACCCTAACCCTAACCCAAAACCTAACCCTCACCCTAACCCAAACCCTAACCCTGACCCTAACTCAAACCCTAATCCTAACCCTAACCCAAACCCTAACACTAAACCTAACCGTAACCCTAACCCTAACCCTAAGCCTAACCCAAACCCTACCCTTAAACCTAACCCTAAACCAAAATCTAACCCTAAACCTAACTCTAACCCAAACCTAATCCTTAACCGTAACCTTAATCCTAACCCTAACTCTAACCCTAACCCAAGCCCTAACACTAAGCCAAACCCAAAGCCTAACCATAAACTAAACCGTAACCCTATCCCAAAGCCTAAATCTAACCCTAAACCTAACCCTAAGCAAAACACGAATCCAAACCCTAACCCTAACCCTAACCCTAACCCTAACCCTAACCGTAAACCAAAACCTAACTCTAACGCTCACCCTAACCCTAAACCAAACCCAAACCCTAACACTAACACTAACCCTAGCACTAAACCTAACCCTAATCCTAACCCTAACCGTAATCCTAACCCTAACCCTAACCCAAACCCTAACCTTAAACTTAACCCTAAACCAATCCCTAACCCTAAACCTAACTCTAACCCAAACCTATTCCTTAACCGTAACCTTAATCCTAACCCTAACCCTAAGGCTAACCCAAGCCCTAACCCTAAACTTAACCCTTACCCTATCCCTAACACAAACCAAACCCTAACACTAACCCTAACCATAAACCTAACCCAAACCCAAACCCTAACCCAAAAACTTGCCCTAACCCTAACCCTAACCCAAACCCTAACGTTAAACCTAACCCTAAACCAAACACTAACCCTAAACCTAACTCTAACCCAAACCTATTCCTTAACCATAACCTTAATCCTAACCCTAACCCTAAACCTAACCCAAGCCCTAACCCTAACCCTAAACCTAACCCTAAACCTAACCCAAACCCAAACACTAACCCAAAACCTAACTCTAATACTAACCCTAACCCTAACCCTAATCCAAACCAAACCCTAACCCTAACCCTAACCCTAACCCTAACCCTAAATCAAACCCTAACCCTAACTCTAACACTAACTCAAACCCAAAGCCTAACCCTAAACTAAACCGTAACCCTAACCTTAACCCTAAACCTTACTCTGACCTTAACATAAACCAAAAACCTTACCCTAACCCTAAAACTAACCCAAACCCTAACCCTAACCCAAACCCGAAACCTAACCCTAACCAAAATACAAACCCTAACCGTAACCCTAACCTTGACCCAAACCAAACCCTAACCCTAACCCTAACCCTAACCCTAACCCTATCCCAAACCCAAACACTAACGCGAACCCGAACTCTACCCTCCCCCCTAACCCAAAACCTAACCCTAACCCTCACCCAAACCCTAACACTACCACTAATGCTAACTCTAAACCAAACCCAAACCCTAAACTTAACCCTAACCCAAACACTAACCCTAACCCTAACCCTAATCCAAACCCTAACCCTAACATAAACCCTAACCCTAAACCTAACCCTAACCCTAACCCTAACCCAAACCCTAACCCTAACCCTAACCCTAACCCAAACCCTAACCCTAAACCTAAACCTAACCCAAACCCTAATACTAAACCTAACCCTAACCCTAACCCTAACCCTAAACCAAACCCAAACCCTAACACTAACACTTACCCAAATCCTAACACTAAACCTAAACCAAACCGAAATCCTAACCCTAACCCTAACCATAAATCTAACCCAAACCCAAACCCTAACCCTAAACTGAAACCTAACCCGAACCCAAACCCCAACCCTAACACTAACCCTAACCCTAAACCTAACCCTAACCCTAACACTATCCCTAACACAAACCAAACCATAACCATAACCCTAACCCTAACCCTAACCCACACCGTAACCCAAACCCTAACCCTAATACTAACCATAACCCAAACCAAACCTTAACACTAACCCTAACCCTAATCCTAACCCTAACCGAAACCCTAACCCTAACCCTAACCCTAACCCTAAGCCTAAACAAAACCAAACGCTAACCCTGACCCTAACACTAACCCTAACCCAAACCCTAACCCTAAACCTAACCCTAGCCCTAACCCAAACTGTAACCCTAATCCAAACCCAAAACCAAAGCCTAACCCGAGACGTAAGAGGAACCCTAAACCAAATCCTCACCCGAACCCTCACCCTAACCTTAACCCAAAACCTAACCCTAAACCTAACCAAACCGCTAAACCTAAGGCAAACCCAACCCCTAAACCTACCCCTAACCCAAACTCAAAACCTAACTGTAACCATAAACGTAACCTTAACCATAACCTTAACCCAAACCATAACTCTAACCCTAACCCTAAACCAAACCCAACCCCTAACCCTAAAACTAACCTTAACCCAAACACTAACCCTAACCCAACCCTAACCCTAACCCCCAAATAAACCTAACCCTAAACTTAACCCTAACTCTAACCCAAACCCAAACCCTAACCCTAAAATGAACCCAAACCCTAACCCAAACCCTAACCCTAACACTAACCCTAACCCTAAACCTAACCCTAACCCTAACCCTAACCCTAACAAAAACCAAACCCTAACCCTAACCCTAACACTAACCCTAACCCTAACCCTAACCCAAACCCTAACCCTAATCCTACCCCTAACCCAAACCCTAACCCTAAACCTAAACCTAACACAAACCCTAATGCTAAATCTAACCCTAACCCTAACCCTAACCCTAAACCAAACCCAAACCCTAACATTAACACTAACCCAAATCCTAACCCTAAACCTAAACCAAACCGAAATCCTAACCCTAACCCTAACCGTAAACCTAACCCAAACCCAAACCTTAACCCTAATACATAACCTAACCCGAATCTAAACCCCAACCCTAACACTAACCCTAACCCTAAACCTAACCCTAACACTATCCCTAACACAAACCAAACCATAACCGTAACCCTAACCCTAACCCTAACCCACACCATAACCCAAACCCTAACCCTAATACTAACCATAACCCAAACCAAACCTTAACACTAACCCTAAAAGTAATCCTAACCCTAACCGAAACCCTAACCCTAACCCTAACCCTAACCCTAACCCTAATCTAAACCAAACGCTAACCCTAACCCTAACACTAACCATAACCCAAACCAAACCCTAACTGTAACGATAACCCAAACACTAACCCTCACCATAACGCAAACCCTAACTCTAACCCTCACCCTAACCCAAAACCTAATCCTAACCCTAACCCTAACCCTAACCCAAAACCTAACTCTAACCCTCACCCTAACTCAAACCCTAACCCTGACCCTAACTCAAACCCTAACCCTAACCCAAACCCTAACACTAAACCTAAACCTAACCCTAACCCTAACCGTAACCCAACCCTAACCCTAAGCCTAACACAAACCCTACCCTTAAACCTAACCCTAAACCACAATCTAACCCTAAACCTAACTTAACCCAAACCTAATCCTTAACCGTAACCTTAATCCTAACCCTAACTCTAACCCTAACCCAAGCCGTAAGCAGAACCCTAAACCTAACCTTAAAACTAACCCTAACCTTAACCATAACCCTAACCCTAACCCTAACCCAGACCAAACCCTAACCCTAACCCTAACACTAACATTATCCCTAACCCAAACCAAACCCTAACCATAACCCTAACCATAACCGTAACCCATACCCAAACCCTAACACTAACTCTAACCCTAACCCACACCCTAACCCTAACCCTAACACTAACCCTAACCCTAACCCTAACCCTAACCAAACCAAACCCTAACCCTAACTTTTACCCTAACCCTACCCTAAACGCTAACCCTAATCCTAACCCTAACCCTAACCCTAACCCAAACCAAACCCTAACCCTAACTTTAATCCTAACCCTATCCCTAACCCAAACCCTAACACTAACTCTACAACTAAGCCAAACCCAAAGCCTAACCCTAAACTAAACCGTAACCCTATCCCATAGCCAAAATCTAACCCTAAACCTAACCCTAAGCAAAACACGAACCCAAACCCTAACCCTAAACCAAACCCTAACCCAAACCCTAACGATAAAATTAACTCTACCCCTAACATAAACCAAAAACCTAACCCTAAACCTAACCCTAACCCTAACCCTAAACCTAATCCAAACCCTAACTCTAACCCTAACCCTAACCCAAACCCGAAACCTAACCCTAACCCAAATACAAATCCTAACCCTAACCCTAACCCTAACCCAAACCAAACCCTAACCCAAACCCAATCACTAACCCTCACTCGAACGCTAACCTTAACCCTAACCCAAAACCTAACCCTAACATTCACCCAAACCCTAACACTACAACTAACCCTAACCCTAAACCAAACCCAAACCCTAACCTTAACCCTAATCCAAATACTAACCCTAACTCTAAACCTAACCCTAACCCTAATCCAAACCCTAACCCTAACCCAAACCCTAACCCTAAACCTAACCCTAACCCTAACCCTAACCCTAACCCTAACCCAAACCCTAACCCTAAACCTAAACCTAACCCAAACCCTAATGCTAAACCTAACCCTAACCCTAACCCTAACCCTAAACCAAAACCTAACTCTAACCCTAACCCTAACCCTAAACCAAACCCAAACCCTAACACTAACACTAACCCTAGCACTAAACCTAACCCTAATCCTAACCCTAACCGTAATCCTAACCCTAACCCTAACCCAAACCCTAACCATAAACTTAACCCTAAACCAATCCCTAACCCTAAAACTAACTCTAACCCAAACCTATTCCTTAACCGTAACCTTAATCCTAACCCTAACCCTAAGGCTAACCCAAGCCCTAACCCTAACCTTAACCCTTACCCTATCCCTAACACAAACCAAACCCTAACCCTAACCCTAACCATAAACCTAACCCAAACGCAAACCCTAACCCAAAAACTTACCCTAACCCTAACCCTAACCCTAAACCTAACCCTAACCTTAAACCTAACCCTAAACCAAACACTAACCCTAAACCTAACTCTAACCCAAACCTATTCCTTAACCATAACCTTAATCCTAACCCTAACCCTAAACCTAACCCAAGCCCTAACCCTAACCCTAAACCTAACCCTAAACCTAACCCAAACCCAAACCCTAACCCAAACCCTAACTCTAATACTAACCCTAACCCTAACCCTAATCCAAACCAAACCCTAACCCTAACCCTAACCCTAACCCTAACCCTAACCCTAACCCTAACCCTAAATCAAACCCTAACCCTAACTCTAACACTAACCCAAACCCAAAGCCTAACCCTAAATTAAACCGTAACCCTAACCTTAACCCTAAACCTTACTCTGACCTTGACAAAAACCAAGAACCTAACCCTAAACCTAAAACTAACCCAAACCCTATCCCTTACCCAAACCCGAAACCTAACCCTAACCCAAATACAAACCCTAACCCTGACCCAAACCAAACCCTAACCCTAACCCTAACACTAACCCTAACCCTATCCAAAACCCAAACACTAACGCGAACCCGAACTCTAACCTTCACCCTAACCCAAAACCTAACCCTAACCCTCACCCAAACCCTAACACTACCACTAACCCTAACTCTAAACCAAACCCAAACCCTAAACTTAACCCTAACCCAAACACTAACCCTAACCCTAACCCTAATCCAAACCCTAACCCTAACCCAAACCCTAACCCTAAACCTAACCCTAACCCTAACCCTAACCCAAACCCTAACCCTAACCCTAACCCTAACCCAAACCCTAACCCTAAACCTAAACCTAACCCAAGCCCTAATGCTAAACCTAACCCTAAGCCTAACCCTAAACCTAGCCCTAGACCAAACCCAAACCCTAACACTAACACTAACCCAAATCCTAACACTAACCCTAAACCAAACCGAAATACTAACCCTAACCCTAACCGTAAACCTAACCCAAACCCAAACCCTAACCCTAAACTGAAACCTAACCCGAACCCAAACCCCAACCCTAACACTAACCCTAACCCTAAACCTAACCCTAACCCTAACACTATCCCTAACACAAACCAAACCATAACCGTAACCCTAACCCTAACCCTAACCCACACCGTAATCCGAACCCTAACCCTAATACTAACCATAACCCCAACCAAACCTTAACTCTAACCCTAACCCTAATGCTAACCCTAACCGAAACCCTAACCCTAACCCTAACCCTAACCCTAAGCCTAAACAAAACCAAACGCTAACCCTAACCCTAACACTAACCCTAACCCAAACCCTAACCCTAAACCTAACCCTAACCCTAACCCAAACTCTAACCCTAATCCAAACCCAAACCCAAAGCCAAACCCGAAACTCAACAGTAATCCTAAACCAAATCCTCACCCGAACCCTCACCCTAACCTTAACCCAAAACCTAACCCTCAACCTAACCAAAACCCTAAACCTAAGGCAAACCCAAACCCTAAACCTAACCCTAACCCAAACTCAAACCCTAACTGTAACCATAAACGTAACCTTAACCATAACCTTAACCCAAACCATAACTCTAACCCTAACCCTAAACAAACCCTAACCCTAACCCTAAATCTCACCCCTAACCTCCAACCCTAATCCTTACCCTAAACCAAACCCAACCCCTAACCCTAAAACTAACCTTAACCCAAACACTAACCCTAACCCAACCCTAACCCTAACCCCCAAATAAACCTAACCCTAAACTTAACCCTAACTCTAACCCAAACCCAAACCCTAACCCTAAAATGAACCCAAACCCTAACCCAAACCCTAACCCTAACACTAACCCTAACCCTAAACCTAACCCTAACCCTAACCCAAACCCTAACAAAAACCAAACCCTAACCCTAACCCTAACACTAACCCTAACCCTAACCCTAACCCAAACCCTAACCCTAATCCTACCCCTAACCCAAACCCTAACCCTAAACCTAAACCTAACACAAACCCTAATGCTAAATCTAACCCTAACCCTAACCCTAACCCTAAACCAAACCCAAACCCTAACATTAACACTAACCCAAATCCTAACCCTAAACCTAAACCAAAACGAAATCCTAACCCTAACCCTAACCGTAAACCTAACCCAAACCCAAACCTTAACGCTAATACGTAACCTAACCCGAATACAAACCCCAACCCTAACACTAACCCTAACCCTAAACCTAAACCTAACACTATCCCTAACACAAACCAAACCATAACCGTAACCCTAACCCTAACCCTAACCCACACCATAACCCAAACCCTAACCCTAATACTAACCATAACCCAAACCAAACCTTAACACTAACCCTAAAAGTAATCCTAACCCTAACCGAAACCCTAACCCTAACCCTAACCCTAACCCTAACCCTAATCTAAACCAAACGCTAACCCTAACCCTAACACTAACCATAACCCAAACCAAACCCTAACTGTAACGATAACCCAAAGACTAACCCTCACCATAACGCAAACCCTAACTCTAACCCTCACCCTAACCCAAAACCTAATCCTAACCCTAACCCTAACCCTAACCCAAAACCTAACTCTAACCCTCACCCTAACCCAAACCCTAACCCTGACCCTAACTCAAACCCTAACCCCAACCCAAACCCTAACACTAAACCTAAACCTAACCCTAACCCTAACCGTAACCCTAACCCTAACCCTAAGCCTAACACAAACCCTACCCTTAAACCTAACCCTAAACCAAAATCTAACCCTAAACCTAACTCTAACCCAAACCTAATCCTTAACCGTAACCTTAATCCTAACCCTAACTCTAACCCTAACCCAAGCCCTAAGCAGAACCCTAAACCTAACCTTAAACCTAACCCTAACTTTAACCATAACCCTAACCCTAACCCTAACCCAGACCAAACCCTAACCCTAACCCTAACATTATCCCTAACCCAAACCAAACCCTAACCATAACCCTAACCATAACCGTAACCCATACCCAAACCCTAACACTAACTCTAACCCTAACCCACACCCTAACCTTAACCCTAACACTAACCCTAACCCTAACCCTAACCCTAACCAAACCAAACCCTAACCCTAACTTTTACCCTAACCCTAACCTAAACGCTAACCCTAATCCTAACCCTAACCCTAACCCTAACCCAAACCAAACCCTAACCCTAACTTTAATCCTAATCCTATCCCTAACCCAAACCCTAACACTAACTCTACAACTAAGCCAAACCCAAAGCCTAACCCTAAACTAAACCGTAACCCTATCCTATAGCCAAAATCTTACCCTAAACCTAACCCTAAGCAAAACACGAACCCAAACCCTAACCCTAAACCAAACCCTAACCCAAACCCTAACGATAAAACTAACTCTACCCCTAACATAAAACAAAAACCTAACCCTAAACCTAACCCTAACCCTAATCCAAACCCTAACTCTAACCCTAACCCTAACCCAAACCCGAAACCTAACCCTAACCCAAATACAAATCCTAACCCTAACCCTAACCCTAACCCAAACCAAACCCTAACCCAAACCCAATCACTAACCCTCACCCGAACGCTAACCTTAACCCTAACCCAAAACCTAACCCTAACATTCACCCAAACCCTAACACTACAACTAACCCTAACCCTAAACCAAACCCAAACCCTAACCTTAACCCTAATCCAAACACTAACCCTAACCCTAACCCTAACCCTAATCCAAACCCTAACCCTAACCCAAACCCTAACCCTAAACCTAACCCTAACCCTAACCCTAACCCTAACCCTAACCCTAACCCAAACCCTAACCCTAAACCTAAACCTAACCCAACCCCTAATGCTAAACCTAACCCTAACCCTAACCCTAAACCTAAACCAAAACCTAACTCTAACCCTAACCCTAACCCTAAACCAAACCCAAACCCTAACACTAACACTAACCCTAGCACTAAACCTAACCCTAATCCTAACCCTAACCGTAATCCTAACCCTAACCCTAACCCAAACCCTAACCATAAACTTAACCCTAAACCAATCCCTAACCCTAAAACTAACTCTAACCCAAACCTATTCCTTAACCGTAACCTTAATCCTAACCCTAACCCTAAGGCTAACCCAAGCCCTAACCCTAACCTTAACCCTTACCCTATCCCTAACACAAACCAACCCTAACCCTAACCCTAACCATAAACCTAACCCAAACCCAAACCGTAACCCTAACCCTAACCCTAACCCTAACCCTAACCCTAACCCTAACCCTAACCCTAACCCTAACCCTAACCCTAACCCTAACCCTAAACCAAACCCAAACCCTAACACTAACACTAACCCTAGCACTAACCCTAACCCTAACCCTAACCCTAACCCTAACCCTAACCCTAACCCTAACCCTAACCCTAACCCTAACCCTAACCCTAACCCAAACCCTAACCCTAACCCTAACCCTAACCCTAACCCTAACCCTAACCCTAACCCTAACCCTAACCCTAACCCTAACCCTAACCCTAACCCATAAACCCCAACCCTAACACTAACCCTAACCCTAAACCTAACCCTAACCCTAACACTATCCCTAACACAAACAAACCATAACCGTAACCCTAACCCTAACCCTAACCCACACCGTAACCCAAACCCTAACCCTAATACTAACCATAACCCAAACCAAACCTTAACACTAACCCTAACCCTAATCCTAACCCTAACAGAAACCCTAACCCTAACCCTAACCCTAACCCTAAGCCTAAACAAAACCAAACGCTAACCCTAACCCTAACACTAACCCTAACCCAAACCCTAACCCTAAACCTAACCCTAACCCTAACCCAAACTCTAACCCTAATCCAAACCCAAACCCAAAGCCTAACCCGAAACTTAACAGTAATCCTAAACCAAATCCTCACCCGAACCCTCACCCTAACCTTAACCCAAAACCTAACCCTAAACCTAACCAAAACCCTAAACCTAAGGCAAACCCAAACCCTAAACCTAACCCTAACCCAAACTCAAACCCTAACTGTAACCATAAACGTAACCTTAACCATAACCTTAACCCAAACCATAACTCTAACCCTAACCCTAAACAAACCCTAACCCTAACCCTAAATCTCACCCCTAACCTCCAACCCTAATCCTTACCCTAAACCAAACCCAACCCCTAACCCTAAAACTAACCTTAACCCAAACACTAACCCTAACCCAACCCTAACCCTAACCCCCAAATAAACCTAACCCTAAACTTAACCCTAACTCTAACCCAAACCCAAACCCTAACCCTAAAATGAACCCAAACCCTAACCCAAACCCTAACCCTAACACTAACCCTAACCCTAAACCTAACCCTAACCCTAACCCTAACCCTAACAAAAACCAAACCCTAACCCTAACCCTAACCCTAACCCTAACCCTAACCCTAACCCAAACCCTAACCCTAATCCTAACCCTAACCCAAACCCTAACCCTAAACCTAAACCTAACACAAACCCTAATGCTAAATCTAACCCTAACCCTAACCCTAACCCTAAACCAAACCCAAACCCTAACATTAACACTAACCCAAATCCTAACCCTAAACCTAAACCAAACCGAAATCCTAACCGTAACCCTAACCGTAAACCTAACCCAAACCCAAACCTTAACCCTAATACGTAACCTAACCCGAATCCAAACCCCAACCCTAACACTAACCCTAACCCTAAACCTAACCCTAACACTATCCCTAACACAAACCAAACCATAACCGTAACCCTAACCCTAACCCTAACCCACACCATAACCCAAACCCTAACCCTAATACTAACCATAACCCAAACCAAACCTTAACACTAACCCTAACAGTAATCCTAACCCAAACCGAAACCCTAACCCTAACCCTAACCCTAACCCTAACCCTAATCTAAACCAAAAGCTAACCCTAACCCTAACACTAACCATAACCCAAACCAAACCCTAACTGTAACGATAACCCAAACACTAACCCTCACCATAACGCAAACCCTAACTCTAACCCTCACCCTAACCCAAAACCTAATCCTAACCCTAACCCTAACCCTAACCCAAAACCTAACTCTACCCCTCACCCTAACCCAAACCCTAACCCTGACCCTAACTCAAACCCTAACCCTAACCCAAACCCTAACACTAAACCTAAACCTAACCCTAACCCTAACCGTAACCCTAACCCTAACCCTAAGCCTAACACAAACCCTACCCTTAAACCTAACCCTAAACCAAAATCTAACCCTAAACCTAACTCTATCCCAAACCTAATCCTTAACCGTAACCTTAATCCTAACCCTAACTCTAACCCTAACCCAAGCCCTAAGCAGAACCCTAAACCTAACCTTAAACCTAACCCTAACCTTAACCATAACCCTAACCCTAACCCTAACCCAGACCAAACCCTAACCCTAACCCTAACACTAACATTATCCCTAACCCAAACCAAACCCTAACCATAACCCTAACCATAAGCGTAACCCATACCCAAACCCTAACACTAACTCTAACCCTAACCCACACCCTAACCCTAACCCTAACACTAACCCTAACCCTAACCCTAACCCTAACCAAACCAAACCCTAACCCTAACTTTTACCCTAACCCTAACCTAAACGCTAACCCTAATCCTAACCCTAACCCTAACCCTAAAACAAACCAAACCCTAACCCTAACTTTAATCCTAACCCTATCCCTAACCCAAACCCTAACACTAACTCTACAACTAAGCCAAACCCAAAGCCTAACCCTAAACTAAACCGTAACCCTATCCCATAGCCAAAATCTAACCCTAAACCTAACCCTAAGCAAAACACGAACCCAAACCCTAACCCTAAACCAAACCCTAACCCAAACCCTAACGATAAAACTAACTCTACCCCTAACATAAACCAAAAACCTAACCCTAAACCTAACCCTAACCCTAACCCTAACCCTAATCCAAACCCTCACTCTAACCCTAAACCTAACCCAAACCCGAAACCTAACCCTAACCCAAATACAAATCCTAACCCTAACCCTAACCCTAACCCAAACCAAACCCTAACCCAAACCCAATCACTAACCCTCACCCGAACGCTAACCTTAACCCTAACCCAAAACCTAACCCTAACATTCACCCAAACCCTAACACTACAACTAACCCTAACCCTAAACCAAACCCAAACCCTAACCTTAACCCTAATCCAAACACTAACCCTAACCCTAACCCTAACCCTAATCCAAACCCTAACCCTAACCCAAACCCTAACCCTAAACCTAACCCTAACCCTAACCCTAACCCTAACCCTAACCCAAACCCTAACCCTAAACCTAAACCTAACCCAAACCCTAATGCTAAACCTAACCCTAACCCTAACCCTAACCCTAAACCAAAACCTAACTCTAACCCTAACCCTAACCCTAAACCAAACCCAAACCCTAACACTAACACTAACCCTAGCACTAAACCTAACACTAATCCTAACCCTAACCGTAATCCTAACCCTAACCCTAACCCAAACCCTAACCTTAAACTTAACCCTAAACCAATCCCTAACCCTAAAACTAACTCTAACCCAAACCTATTCCTTAACCGTAACCTTAATCCTAACCCTAACCCTAAGGCTAACCGAAGCCCTAACCCTAACCTTAACCCTTACCCTATCCCTAACACAAACCAAACCCTAACCCTAACCCTAACCATAAACCTAACCCAAACCCAAACCCTAACCCAAAAACTTACCCTAACCCTAACCCTAACCCTAAACCTAACCCTAACCTTAAACCTAACCCTAAACCAAACACTAACCCTAAACCTAACTCTAACCCAAACCTATTCCTTAACCATAACCTTAATCCTAACCCTAACCCTAAACCTAACCCAAGCCCTAACCCTAACCATAAACCTAACCCTAAACCTAACCCAAACCCAAACCCTAACCCAAACCCTAACTCTAATCCTAACCCTAACCCTAACCCTAATCCAAACCAAACCCTAACCCTAACCCTAACCCTAACCCTAACCCTAACCCTAACCCTAAATCAAACCCTAACCCTAACTCTAACACTAACCCAAACCCAAAGCCTAATCCTAAACTAAACCGTAACCCTAACCTTAACCCTAAACCTTACTCTGACCTTAACATAAACCAAAAACCTAACCCTAACCCTAAAACTAACCCAAACCCTATCCCTTACCCAAACCCGAAACCTAACCCTAACCCAAATACAAACCCTAACCCTGACCCAAACCAAACCCTAACCCTAACCCTAACGCTAACCCTAACCCTATCCAAAACCCAAACACTAACGCGAACCCGAACTCTAACCTTCACCCTAACCCAAAACCTAACCCTAACCCTCACCCAAACCCTAACACTACCACTAACCCTAACTCTAAACCAAACCCAAACCCTAAACTTAACCCTAACCCAAACACTAACCCTAACCCTAACCCTAATCCAAACCCTAACCCTAACCCAAACCCTAACCCTAAACCTAACCCTAACCCTAACCCTAACCCAAACCCTAACCCTAACCCTAACCCTAACCCAAACCCTAACCCTAAACCTAAACCTAACCCAAACCCTAATGCTAAACCTAACCCTAACCCTAACCCTAAACCTAGCCCTAAACCAAACCCAAACCCTAACACTAACACTAACCCAAATCCTAACACTAAACCTAAACCAAACGGAAATACTAACCCTAACCCTAACCGTAAACCTTACCCAAACCCAAACCCTAACCCTAAACTGAAACCTAACCCGAACCCAAACCCCAACCCTAACACTAACCCTAACCCTAAACCTAACCCTAACCCTAACACTATCCCTAACACAAACCAAACCATAACCGTAACCCTAACCCTAACCCTAACCCACACCGTAATCCGAACCCTAACCCTAATACTAACCATAACCCCAACCAAACCTTAACTCTAACCCTAACCCTAATGCTAACCCTAAACGAAACCCTAACCCTAACCCTAACCCTAAGCCTAAACAAAACCAAACGCTAACCCTAACCCTAACACTAACCCTAACCCAAACCCTAACCCTAAATCTAACCCTAACCCTAACCCAAACTCTAACCCTAACCCAAACCCAAACCCAAAGCCTAACCCGAAACTTAACCGTAATCCTAAACCAAATCCTCACCCTAACCCTCACCCTAACCTTAACCCAAAACCTAACCCTAGACCTAACCAAAACCCTAAAACTAAGGCAAACCCAAACTCTAAACCTAACCCTAACCCAAACTCAAACCCCAACCGTAACCATAAACGTAACCTTAACCATAACCTTAACCCAAACCATAACTCTAAACCTAACCCTAACACAAACCCTAACCCTAAACCTCACCCCTAACCCCCAACCCTAATTCTTACCCTAAACCAAACCCAACCCCTAACCCTAAAACTAACCTTAAGCCAAACATTAACTCTAACCCTACCCTAACCCTATCGCCCAAATAAACCTAATCCTAATCTTAACACTAACTCTAACCCGAACCCAAACCCTAACCCTAAAATGAACCCTAACCCTAACCCAAACCCTAACCCTAACACTAACCCTAACCCTAAACCTAACCCTAACCCTAACCCTAACCCAAACCAAACCCTAACCCTAACCCTAACCCTAACCCTAACACAAAACAAAACCCTAACACTAACCCTAACCCTAACCCTAACCCAAAACCTAACTCTAACCCTAACCCTAACCCTAAACCAAACCCAAACCCTAACACAAACACTAACCCTAACCCTAATCCTAACCCTAACCGTAACCCTAACCCTAACCCTAAACCTAACTCTAACCCAAACCTAATCCTTAACCGTAACCTTAATCCTAACCCTAACCCTAAGGCTAACCCAAGCCCTAACCCTAACCTTAACCCTAACCCTATCCCTAACACAAACCAAACCCTAACCCTAACCCTAACCATAAACCTAACCCAAACCCTAACCCAAAAACTTACCCTAAGCCTAACCCTAACACAAATCCTAACCCTAACCCTAACCCTAACCCAAACCCTAACCCTAACCCTAACCCTAACCCAAACCCTAACCCTAAACCTAAACCTAACCCAAACCCTAATGCTAAACCTAACCCTAACCCTAACCCTAACCCTAAACCAAACCCAAACCCTAACACTAACACTAACCCAAATCCTAACCCTATACCTAAACCAAACCGAAATCCTAACCCTAACCCTAACCGTAAACCTAACCCAAACCCAAATCCTAACCCTAAACTGAAACCTAACCCGAACCCAAACCCCAACCCTAACACTAACCCTAACCCTAAATCTAACCCTAACCCAAACCCTAACCCTAACCCTAACTCTAACACTAACCCTAACCCAAACCAAACCCTAAACGTAAGGATAACCCAAACACTAAACCTCACCCTAACCCAAACCCTAACTCTAACCCTCACCCTAACCCTAACTCTAATCCTAACCCTAACCCTAACCCTAACCCAAAACCTAACCCTCACCCTAACCCAAACCCTAACCCTGGCCCTAACTCAAACCCTAATCCTAACCCTAACCCAAACCCTAACACTAAACCTAACCGTAACCCTAACCCTAACCCTAAGCCTAACCCAAACCCTACACTTAAACCTAACCCTAAACCAAAATCTAACCCTAAACCTAACTCTAACCCAAACCTAATCCTTAACCGTAACCTTAATCCTAACCCTAACTCTAACCCTAACCCAAGCCCTAAGCAGAACCCTAAACCTAACCTTAAACCTAACCCTAACCTTAACCATAACCCTAACCCTAACCCTAACCCAGACCAAACCCTAACCCTAACCCTAACACTAACATTATCCCTAACCCAAACCAAACCCTAACCATAACCCTAACCATAACCGTAACCCATACCCAAACCCTAACACTAACTCTAACCCTAACCCACACCCTAACCCTAACCCTAACACTAACCCTAACCCTAACCCTAACCCTAACCAAACCAAACCCTAACCCTAACTTTTACCCTAACCCTAACCTAAACGCTAACCCTAATCCTAACCCTAACCCTAACCCTAACCCAAACCAAACCCTAACCCTAACTTTAATCCTAACCCTATCCCTAACCCAAACCCTAACACTAACTCTACAACTAAGCCAAACCCAAAGCCTAACCCTAAACTAAACCGTAACCCTATCCCATAGCCAAAATCTAACCCTAAACCTAACCCTAAGCAAAAGACGAACCCAAACCCTAACCCTAAACCAAACCCTAACCCAAACCCTAACGATAAAACTAACTCTACCCCTAACATAAACCAAAAACCTAACCCTAAACCTAACCCTAACCCAAACCCTAACCCTAATCCAAACCCTCACTCTAACCCTAAACCTAACCCAAACCCGAAACCTAACCCTAACCCAAATACAAATCCTAACCCTAACCCTAACCCTAACCCAAACCAAACCCTAACCCAAACCCAATCACTAACCCTCACCCGAACGCTAAACTTAACCCTAACCCAAAACCTAACCCTAACATTCACCCAAACCCTAACACTACAACTAACCCTAACCCTAAACCAAACCCAAACCCTAACCTTAACCCTAATCCAAATACTAACCCTAACCCTAACCCTAACCCTAATCCAAACCCTAACCCTAACCCAAACCCTAACCCTAAACCTAACCCTAACCCTAACCCTAACCCTAACCCTAACCCTAACCCAAACCCTAACCCTAAACCTAAACCTAACCCAAACCCTAATGCTAAACCTAACCCTAACCCTAACCCTAACCCTAAACCAAAACCTAACTCTAACCCTAACCCTAACCCTAAACCAAACCCAAACCCTAACACTAACACTAACCCTAGCAATAAACCTAACCCTAATCCTAACCCTAACCGTAATCCTAACCCTAACCCTAACCCAAACCCTAACCTTAAACTTAACCCTAAACCAATCCCTAACCCTAAAACTAACTCTAACCCAAACCTATTCCTTAACCGTAACCTTAATCCTAACCCTAACCCTAAGGCTAACCGAAGCCCTAACCCTAACCTTAACCCTTACCCTATCCCTAACACAAACCAAACCCTAACCCTAACCCTAACCATAAACCTAACCCAAACCCAAACCCTAACCCAAAAACTTACCCTAACCCTAACCCTAACCCTAAACCTAACCCTAACCTTAAACCTAACCCTAAACCAAACACTAACCCTAAACCTAACTCTAACCCAAACCTATTCCTTAACCATAACCTTAATCCTAACCCTAACCCTAAACCTAACCCAAGCCCTAACCCTAACCATAAACCTAACCCTAAACCTAACCCAAACCCAAACCCTAACCCAAACCCTAACTCTAATCCTAACCCTAACCCTAACCCTAATCCAAACCAAACCCTAACCCTAACCCTAACCCTAACCCTAACCCTAACCCTAACCCTAACCCTAAATCAAACCCTAACCCTAACTCTAACACTAACCCAAACCCAAAGCCTAATCCTAAACTAAACCGTAACCCTAACCTTAACCCTAAACCTTACTCTGACCTTAACATAAACCAAAAACCTAACCCTAACCCTAAAACTAACCCAAACCCTATCCCTTACCCAAACCCGAAACCTAACCCTAACCCAAATACAAACCCTAACCCTGACCCAAACCAAACCCTAACCCTAACCCTAACGCTAACCCTAACCCTATCCAAAACCCAAACACTAACGCGAACCCGAACTCTAACCTTCACCCTAACCCAAAACCTAACCCTAACCCTCACCCAAACCCTAACACTACCACTAACCCTAACTCTAAACCAAACCCAAACCCTAAACTTAACCCTAACCCAAACACTAACCCTAACCCTAACCCTAATCCAAACCCTAACCCTAACCCAAACCCTAACCCTAAACCTAACCCTAACCCTAACCCTAACCCAAACCCTAACCCTAACCCTAACCCTAACCCAAACCCTAACCCTAAACCTAAACCTAACCCAAACCCTAATGCTAAACCTAACCCTAACCCTAACCCTAAACCTAGCCCTAAACCAAACCCAAACCCTAACACTAACACTAACCCAAATCCTAACACTAAACCTAAACCAAACCGAAATACTAACCCTAACCCTAACCGTAAACCTAACCCAAACCCAAACCCTAACCCTAAACTGAAACCTAACCCGAACCCAAACCCCAACCCTAACACTAACCCTAACCCTAAACCTAACCCTAAACCTAACACTATCCCTAACACAAACCAAACCATAACCGTAACCCTAACCCTAACCCTAACCCACACCGTAATCCGAACCCTAACCCTAATACTAACCATAACCCCAACCAAACCTTAACTCTAACCCTAACCCTAATGCTAACCCTAAACGAAACCCTAACCCTAACCCTAACCCTAACCCTAAGCCTAAACAAAACCAAACGCTAACCCTAACCCTAACACTAACCCTAACCCAAACCCTAACCCTAAATCTAACCCTAACCCTAACCCAAACTCTAACCCTAACCCAAACCCAAACCCAAAGCCTAACCCGAAACTTAACCGTAATCCTAAACCAAATCCTCACCCTAACCCTCACCCTAACCTTAACCCAAAACCTAACCCTAGACCTAACCAAAACCCTAAAACTAAGGCAAACCCAAACTCTAAACCTAACCCTAACCCAAACTCAAACCCCAACCGTAACCATAAACGTAACCTTAACCATAACCTTAACCCAAACCATAACTCTAAACCTAACCCTAACACAAACCCTAACCCTAACCCTAAACCTCACCCCTAACCCCCAACCCTAATCCTTACCCTAAACCAAACCCAACCCCTAACCCTAAAACTAACCTTAACCCAAACATTAACTCTAACCCTACCCTAACCCTAACCCCCAAATAAACCTAACCCTAAACTTAACCCTAACTCTAACCCGAACCCAAACCCTAACCCTAAAATGAACCCTAACCCTAACCCAAACCCTAACCCTAACACTAACCCTAACCCTAAACCTAACCCTAACCCTAACCCTAACCCAAACCAAACCCTAACCCTAACCCTAACCCTAAGCCTAACACAAAACAAAACCCTAACACTAACCCTAACCCTAACCCTAACCCAAAACCTAACTCTAACCCTAACCCTAACCCTAAACCAAACCCAAACCCTAACACAAACACTAACCCTAACCCTAATCCTAACCCTAACCGTAACCCTAACCCTAACCCTAAACCTAACTCTAACCCAAACCTAATCCTTAACCGTAACCTTAATCCTAACCCTAACCCTAAGGCTAACCCAAGCCCTAACCCTAACCTTAACCCTAACCCTATCCCTAACACAAACCAAACCCTAACCCTAACCCTAACCATAAACCTAACCCAAACCCTAACCCAAAAACTTACCCTAAGCCTAACCCTAACACAAATCCTAACCCTAACCCTAACCCTAACCCAAACCCTAACCCTAACCCTAACCCTAACCCAAACCCTAACCCTAAACCTAAACCTAACCCAAACCCTAATGCTAAACCTAACCCTAACCCTAACCCTAACCCTAAACCAAACCCAAACCCTAACACTAACACTAACCCAAATCCTAACCCTATACCTAAACCAAACCGAAATCCTAACCCTAACCCTAACCGTAAACCTAACCCAAACCCAAATCCTAACCCTAAACTGAAACCTAACCCGAACCCAAACCCCAACCCTAACACTAACCCTAACCCTAAATCTAACCCTAACCCAAACCCTAACCCTAACCCTAACTCTAACACTAACCCTAACCCAAACCAAACCCTAAACGTAACGATAACCCAAACACTAAAACTCACCCTAACCCAAACCCTAACTCTAACCCTCACCCTAACCCTAACCCTAATCCTAACCCTAACCCTAACCCTAACCCAAAACCTAACCCTCACCCTAACCCAAACCCTAACCCTGACCCTAACTCAAACCCTAATCCTAACCCTAACCCAAACCCTAACACTAAACCTAACCGTAACCCTAACCCTAACCCTAAGCCTAACCCAAACCCTACCCTTAAACCTAACCCTAAACCAAAATCTAACCCTAAACCTAACTCTAACCCAAACCTAATCCTTAACCGTAACCTTAATCCTAACCCTAACTCTAACCCTAACCCAAGCCCTAACACTAAGCCAAACCCAAAGCCTAACCATAAACTAAACCGTAACCCTATCCCAAAGCCTAAATCTAACCCTAAACCTAACCCTAAGCAAAACACGAATCCAAACCCTAACCCTAACCCTAACCCTAACCCTAACCCTAACCGTAAACCAAAACCTAACTCTAACGCTCACCCTAACCCTAAACCAAACCCAAACCCTAACACTAACACTAACCCTAGCACTAAACCTAACCCTAATCCTAACCCTAACCGTAATCCTAACCCTAACCCTAACCCAAACCCTAACCTTAAACTTAACCCTAAACCAATCCCTAACCCTAAACCTAACTCTAACCCAAACCTATTCCTTAACCGTAACCTTAATCCTAACCCTAACCCTAAGGCTAACCCAAGCCCTAACCCTAAACTTAACCCTTACCCTATCCCTAACACAAACCAAACCCTAACACTAACCCTAACCATAAACCTAACCCAAACCCAAACCCTAACCCAAAAACTTGCCCTAACCCTAACCCTAACCCAAACCCTAACGTTAAACCTAACCCTAAACCAAACACTAACCCTAAACCTAACTCTAACCCAAACCTATTCCTTAACCATAACCTTAATCCTAACCCTAACCCTAAACCTAACCCAAGCCCTAACCCTAACCCTAAACCTAACCCTAAACCTAACCCAAACCCAAACACTAACCCAAAACCTAACTCTAATACTAACCCTAACCCTAACCCTAATCCAAACCAAACCCTAACCCTAACCCTAACCCTAACCCTAACCCTAACCCTAAATCAAACCCTAACCCTAACTCTAACACTAACTCAAACCCAAAGCCTAACCCTAAACTAAACCGTAACCCTAACCTTAACCCTAAACCTTACTCTGACCTTAACATAAACCAAAAACCTTACCCTAACCCTAAAACTAACCCAAACCCTAACCCTAACCCAAACCCGAAACCTAACCCTAACCAAAATACAAACCCTAACCGTAACCCTAACCTTGACCCAAACCAAACCCTAACCCTAACCCTAACGCTAACCCTAACCCTATCCCAAACCCAAACACTAACGCGAACCCGAACTCTAACCTTCACCCTAACCCAAAACCTAACCCTAACCCTCACCCAAACCCTAACACTACCACTAATGCTAACTCTAAACCAAACCCAAACCCTAAACTTAACCCTAACCCAAACACTAACCCTAACCCTAACCCTAATCCAAACCCTAACCCTAACATAAACCCTAACCCTAACCCTAACGCTAACCCTAACCCTAACCCAAACCCTAACCCTAACCCTAACCCAAACCCTAACCCTAAACCTAAACCTAACCCAAACCCTAATACTAAACCTAACCCTAACCCTAACCCTAACCCTAAACCAAACCCAAACCCTAACACTAACACTTACCCAAATCCTAACACTAAACCTAAACCAAACCGAAATCCTAACCCTAACCCTAACCATAAATCTAACCCAAACCCAAACCCTAACCCTAAACTGAAACCTAACCCGAACCCAAACCCCAACCCTAACACTAACCCTAACCCTAAACCTAACCCTAACCCTAACACTATCCCTAACACAAACCAAACCATAACCATAACCCTAACCCTAACCCTAACCCACACCGTAACCCAAACCCTAACCCTAATACTAACCATAACCCAAACCAAACCTTAACACTAACCCTAACCCTAATCCTAACCCTAACCGAAACCCTAACCCTAACCCTAACCCTAACCCTAAGCCTAAACAAAACCAAACGCTAACCCTAACCCTAACACTAACCCTAACCCAAACCCTAACCCTAAACCTAACCCTAACCCTAACCCAAACTGTAACCCTAACGCAAACCCAAAACCAAAGCCTAACCTGCAAATTAAGCGTAATCCTAAACCAAATCCTCACCCGAACCCTCACCCTAACCTTAACCCAAAACCTAACCCTAAACCTAACCAAAACCCTAAACCTAAGGCAAACCCAAACCCTAAACCTAACCCTAACCCAAACTCAAACCCTAACTGTAACCATAAACGTAACCTTAACCATAACCTTAACCCAAACCATAACTCTAACCCTAACCCTAAACCAAACCCAACCCCTAACCCTAAAACTAACCTTAACCCAAACACTAACCCTAACCCAACCCTAACCCTAACCCCCAAATAAACCTAACCCTAAACTTAACCCTAACTCTAACCCAAACCCAAACCCTAACCCTAAAATGAACCCAAACCCTAACCCAAACCCTAACCCTAACACTAACCCTAACCCTAAACCTAACCCTAACCCTAACCCTAACCCTAACAAAAACCAAACCCTAACCCTAACCCTAACACTAACCCTAACCCTAACCCTAACCCAAACCCTAACCCTAATCCTACCCCTAACCCAAACCCTAACCCTAAACCTAAACCTAACACAAACCCTAATGCTAAATCTAACCCTAACCCTAACCCTAACCCTAAACCAAACCCAAACCCTAACATTAACACTAACCCAAATCCTAACCCTAAACCTAAACCAAACCGAAAACCTAACCCTAACCCTAACCGTAAACCTAACCCAAACCCAAACCTTAACCCTAATACATAACCTAACCCGAATCTAAACCCCAACCCTAACACTAACCCTAACCCTAAACCTAACCCTAACACTATCCCTAACACAAACCAAACCATAACCGTAACCCTAACCCTAACCCTAACCCACACCATAACCCAAACCCTAACCCTAATACTAACCATAACCCAAACCAAACCTTAACACTAACCCTAAAAGTAATCCTAACCCTAACCGAAACCCTAACCCTAACCCTAACCCTAACCCTAACCCTAATCTAAACCAAACGCTAACCCTAACCCTAACACTAACCATAACCCAAACCAAACCCTAACTGTAACGATAACCCAAACACTAACCCTCACCATAACGCAAACCCTAACTCTAACCCTCACCCTAACCCAAAACCTAATCCTAACCCTAACCCTAACCCTAACCCAAAACCTAACTCTAACCCTCACCCTAACTCAAACCCTAACCCTGACCCTAACTCAAACCCTAACCCTAACCCAAACCCTAACACTAAACCTAAACCTAACCCTAACCCTAACCGTAACCCAACCCTAACCCTAAGCCTAACACAAACCCTACCCTTAAACCTAACCCTAAACCAAAATCTAACCCTAAACCTAACTTAACCCAAACCTAATCCTTAACCGTAACCTTAATCCTAACCCTAACTCTAACCCTAACCCAAGCCCTAAGCAGAACCCTAAACCTAAGCTTAAACCTAACCCTAACCTTAACCATAACCCTAACCCTAACCCTAACCCAGACCAAACCCTAACCCTAACCCTAACACTAACATTATCCCTAACCCAAACCAAACCCTAACCATAACCCTAACCATAACCGTAACCCATACCCAAACCCTAACACTAACTCTAACCCTAACCCACACCCTAACCCTAACCCTAACACTAACCCTAACCCTAACCCTAACCCTAACCAAACCAAACCCTAACCCTAACTTTTACCCTAACCCTACCCTAAACGCTAACCCTAATCCTAACCCTAACCCTAACCCTAACCCAAACCAAACCCTAACCCTAACTTTAATCCTAACCCTATCCCTAACCCAAACCCTAACACTAACTCTACAACTAAGCCAAACCCAAAGCCTAACCCTAAACTAAACCGTAACCCTATCCCATAGCCAAAATCTAACCCTAAACCTAACCCTAAGCAAAACACGAACCCAAACCCTAACCCTAAACCAAACCCTAACCCAAACCCTAACGATAAAATTAACTCTACCCCTAACATAAACCAAAAACCTAACCCTAAACCTAACCCTAACCCTAACCCTAAACCTAATCCAAACCCTAACTCTAACCCTAACCCTAACCCAAACCCGAAACCTAACCCTAACCCAAATACAAATCCTAACCCTAACCCTAACCCTAACCCAAACCAAACCCTAACCCAAACCCAATCACTAACCCTCACCCGAACGCTAACCTTAACCCTAACCCAAAACCTAACCCTAACATTCACCCAAACCCTAACACTACAACTAACCCTAACCCTAAACCAAACCCAAACCCTAACCTTAACCCTAATCCAAATACTAACCCTAACCCTAACCCTAACCCTAATCCAAACCCTAACCCTAACCCAAACCCTAACCCTAAACCTAACCCTAACCCTAACCCTAACCCTAACCCTAACCCAAACCCTAACCCTAAACCTAAACCTAACCCAAACCCTAATGCTAAACCTAACCCTAACCCTAACCCTAACCCTAAACCAAAACCTAACTCTAACCCTAACCCTAACCCTAAACCAAACCCAAACCCTAACACTAACACTAACCCTAGCACTAAACCTAACCCTAATCCTAACCCTAACCGTAATCCTAACCCTAACCCTAACCCAAACCCTAACCATAAACTTAACCCTAAACCAATCCCTAACCCTAAAACTAACTCTAACCCAAACCTATTCCTTAACCGTAACCTTAATCCTAACCCTAACCCTAAGGCTAACCCAAGCCCTAACCCTAACCTTAACCCTTACCCTATCCCTAACACAAACCAAACCCTAACCCTAACCCTAACCATAAACCTAACCCAAACGCAAACCCTAACCCAAAAACTTACCCTAACCCTAACCCTAACCCTAAACCTAACCCTAACCTTAAACCTAACCCTAAACCAAACACTAACCCTAAACCTAACTCTAACCCAAACCTATTCCTTAACCATAACCTTAATCCTAACCCTAACCCTAAACCTAACCCAAGCCCTAACCCTAACCCTAAACCTAACCCTAAACCTAACCCAAACCCAAACCCTAACCCAAACCCTAACTCTAATACTAATCCTAACCGTAGCCCTAATCCAAACCAAACCCTAACCCTAACCCTAACCCTAACCCTAACCCTAACCCTAACCCTAACCCTAAATCAAACCCTAACCCTAACTCTAACACTAACCCAAACCCAAAGCCTAACCCTAAATTAAACCGTAACCCTAACCTTAACCCTAAACCTTACTCTGACCTTAACATAAACCAAAAACCTAACCCTAAACCTAAAACTAACCCAAACCCTATCCCTTACCCAAACCCGAAACCTAACCCTAACCCAAATACAAACCCTAACCCTGACCCAAACCAAACCCTAACCCTAACCCTAACACTAACCCTAACCCTATCCAAAACCCAAACACTAACGCGAACCCGAACTCTAACCTTCACCCTAACCCAAAACCTAACCCTAACCCTCACCCAAACCCTAACACTACCACTAACCCTAACTCTAAACCAAACCCAAACCCTAAACTTAACCCTAACCCAAACACTAACCCTAACCCTAACCCTAATCCAAACCCTAACCCTAACCCAAACCCTAACCCTAAACCTAACCCTAACCCTAACCCTAACCCAAACCCTAACCCTAACCCTAACCCTAACCCAAACCCTAACCCTAAACCTAAACCTAACCCAAACCCTAATGCTAAACCTAACCCTAACCCTAACCCTAAACCTAGCCCTAAACCAAACCCAAACCCTAACACTAACACTAACCCAAATCCTAACACTAACCCTAAACCAAACCGAAATACTAACCCTAACCCTAACCGTAAACCTAACCCAAACCCAAACCCTAACCCTAAACTGAAACCTAACCCGAACCCAAACCCCAACCCTAACACTAACCCTAACCCTAAACCTAACCCTAACCCTAACACTATCCCTAACACAAACCAAACCATAACCGTAACCCTAACCCTAACCCTAACCCACACCGTAATCCGAACCCTAACCCTAATACTAACCATAACCCCAACCAAACCTTAACTCTAACCCTAACCCTAATGCTAACCCTAACCCAAACCCTAACCCTAACCCTAACCCTAACCCCTAACCCAAACAAAACCAAACGCTAACCCTAACCCTAACACTAACCCTAACCCAAACCCTAACCCTAAACCTAACCCTAACCCTAACCCAAACTCTAACCCTAATCCAAACCCAAACCCAAAGCCTAACCCGAAACTTAACAGTAATCCTAAACCAAATCCTCACCCGAACCCTCACCCTAACCTTAACCCAAAACCTAACCCTAAACCTAACCAAAACCCTAAACCTAAGGCAAACCCAAACCCTAAACCTAACCCTAACCCAAACTCAAACCCTAACTGTAACCATAAACGTAACCTTAACCATAACCTTAACCCAAACCATAACTCTAACCCTAACCCTAAACAAACCCTAACCCTAACCCTAAATCTCACCCCTAACCTCCAACCCTAATCCTTACCCTAAACCAAACCCAACCCCTAACCCTAAAACTAACCTTAACCCAAACACTAACCCTAACCCAACCCTAACCCTAACCCCCAAATAAACCTAACCCTAAACTTAACCCTAACTCTAACCCAAACCCAAACCCTAACCCTAAAATGAACCCAAACCCTAACCCAAACCCTAACCCTAACACTAACCCTAACCCTAAACCTAACCCTAACCCTAACCCAAACCCTAACAAAAACCAAACCCTAACCCTAACCCTAACACTAACCCTAACCCTAACCCTAACCCAAACCCTAACCCTAATCCTACCCCTAACCCAAACCCTAACCCTAAACCTAAACCTAACACAAACCCTAATGCTAAATCTAACCCTAACCCTAACCCTAACCCTAAACCAAACCCAAACCCTAACATTAACACTAACCCAAATCCTAACCCTAAACCTAAACCAAAACGAAATCCTAACCCTAACCCTAACCGTAAACCTAACCCAAACCCAAACCTTAACCCTAATACGTAACCTAACCCGAATACAAACCCCAACCCTAACACTAACCCTAACCCTAAACCTAAACCTAACACTATCCCTAACACAAACCAAACCATAACCGTAACCCTAACCCTAACCCTAACCCACACCATAACCCAAACCCTAACCCTAATACTAACCATAACCCAAACCAAACCTTAACACTAACCCTAAAAGTAATCCTAACCCTAACCGAAACCCTAACCCTAACCCTAACCCTAACCCTAACCCTAATCTAAACCAAACGCTAACCCTAACCCTAACACTAACCATAACCCAAACCAAACCCTAACTGTAACGATAACCCAAACACTAACCCTCACCATAACGCAAACCCTAACTCTAACCCTCACCCTAACCCAAAACCTAATCCTAACCCTAACCCTAACCCTAACCCAAAACCTAACTCTAACCCTCACCCTAACGCAAACCCTAACTCTAACCCTAACTCAAACCCTAACCCTAACCCAAACCCTAACACTAAACCTAAACCTAACCCTAACCCTAACCGTAACCCTAACCCTAACCCTAAGCCTAACACAAACCCTACCCTTAAACCTAACCCTAAACCAAAATCTAACCCTAAACCTAACTCTAACCCAAACCTAATCCTTAACCGTAACCTTAATCCTAACCCTAACTCTAACCCTAACCCAAGCCCTAAGCAGAACCCTAAACCTAACCTTAAACCTAACCCTAACCTTAACCATAACCCTAACCCTAACCCTAACCCAGACCAAACCCTAACCCTAACCCTAACATTATCCCTAACCCAAACCAAACCCTAACCATAACCCTAACCATAACCGTAACCCATACCCAAACCCTAACACTAACTCTAACCCTAACCCACACCCTAACCCTAACCCTAACACTAACCCTAACCCTAACCCTAACCCTAACCAAACCAAACCCTAACCCTAACTTTTACCCTAACCCTAACCTAAACGCTAACCCTAATCCTAACCCTAACCCTAACCCTAACCCAAACCAAACCCTAACCCTAACTTTAATCCTAATCCTATCCCTAACCCAAACCCTAACACTAACTCTACAACTAAGCCAAACCCAAAGCCTAACCCTAAACTAAACCGTAACCCTATCCCATAGCCAAAATCTAACCCTAAACCTAACCCTAAGCAAAACACGAACCCAAACCCTAACCCTAAACCAAACCCTAACCCAAACCCTAACGATAAAACTAACTCTACCCCTAACATAAAACAAAACCCTACCCCAAAACCTACCCCTAACCTTCATCCAAACACTAACTCATACCCTAACCCTAACCCAACCCCGAAACCTATCCCTAACCCAAATACAAATCCTAACCCTAACCCTAACCCTAACCCAAACCAAACCCTAACCCAAACCCAATCACTAACCCTCACCCGAACGCTAACCTTAACCCTAACCCAAAACCTAACCCTAACATTCACCCAAACCCTAACACTACAACTAACCCTAACCCTAAACCAAACCCAAACCCTAACCTTAACCCTAATCCAAACACTAACCCTAACCCTAACCCTAACCCTAATCCAAACCCTAACCCTAACCCAAACCCTAACCCTAAACCTAACCCTAACCCTAACCCTAACCCTAACCCTAACCCTAACCCAAACCCTAACCCTAAACCTAAACCTAACCCAAACCCTAATGCTAAACCTAACCCTAACCCTAACCCTAAACCTAAACCAAAACCTAACTCTAACCCTAACCCTAACCCTAAACCAAACCCAAACCCTAACACTAACACTAACCCTAGCACTAAACCTAACCCTAATCCTAACCCTAACCGTAATCCTAACCCTAACCCTAACCCAAACCCTAACCATAAACTTAACCCTAAACCAATCCCTAACCCTAAAACTAACTCTAACCCAAACCTATTCCTTAACCGTAACCTTAATCCTAACCCTAACCCTAAGGCTAACCCAAGCCCTAACCCTAACCTTAACCCTTACCCTATCCCTAACACAAACCAAACCCTAACCCTAACCCTAACCATAAACCTAACCCAAACCCAAACCCTAACCCAAAAACTTACCCTAACCCTAACCCTAACCCTAAACCTAACCCTAACCTTAAACCTAACCCTAAACCAAACACTAACCCTAAACCTAACTCTAACCCAAACCTATTCCTTAACCATAACCTTAATCCTAACCCTAACCCTAAACCTAACCCAAGCCCTAACCCTAACCCTAAACCTAACCCTAAACCTAACCCAAACCCAAACCCTAACCCAAACCCTAACTCTAATCCTAACCCTAACCCTAACCCTAATCCAAACCAAACCAAACCCTAACCCTAACCCTAACCCTAACCCTAACCCTAACCCTAACCCTAAATCAAACCCTAACCCTAACTCTAACACTAACCCAAACCCAAAGCCTAACCCTAAACTAAACCGTAACCCTAACCTTAACCCTAAACCTTACTCTGACCTTAACATAAACCAAAAACCTAACCCTAAACCTAAAACTAACCCAAACCCTATCCCTTACCCAAACCCGAAACCTAACCCTAACCCAAATACAAACCCTAACCCTGACCCAAACCAAACCCTAACCCTAACCCTAACGCTAACCCTAACCCTATCCAAAACCCAAACACTAACGCGAACCCGAACTCTAACCTTCACCCTAACCCAAAACCTAACCCTAACCCTCACCCAAACCCTAACACTACCACTAACCCTAACTCTAAACCAAACCCAAACCCTAAACTTAACCCTAAACCAAACACTAACCCTAACCCTAACCCTAATCCAAACCCTAACCCTAACCCAAACCCTAACCCTAAACCTAACCCTAACCCTAACCCTAACCCAAACCCTAACCCTAACCCTAACCCTAACCCAAACCCTAACCCTAAACCTAAACCTAACCCAAACCCTAATGCTAAACCTAACACTAACCCTAACCCTAAACCTAGCCCTAAACCAAACCCAAACCCTAACACTAACACTAACCCAAATCCTAACACTAAACCTAAACCAAACCGAAATACTAACCCTAACCCTAACCGTAAACCTAACCCAAACCCAAACCCTAACCCTAAACTGAAACCTAACCCGAACCCAAACCCCAACCCTAACACTAACCCTAACCCTAAACCTAACCCTAACCCTAACACTATCCCTAACACAAACCAAACCATAACCGTAACCCTAACCCTAACCCTAACCCACACCGTAATCCGAACCCTAACCCTAATACTAACCATAACCCCAACCAAACCTTAACTCTAACCCTAACCCTAATGCTAACCCTAACCGAAACCCTAACCCTAACCCTAACCCTAACCCTAAGCCTAAACAAAACCAAACGCTAACCCTAACCCTAACACTAACCCTAACCCAAACCCTAACCCTAAATCTAACCCTAACCCTAACCCAAACTCTAACCCTAACCCAAACCCAAACCCAAAGCCTAACCCGAAACTTAACCGTAATCCTAAACCAAATCCTCACCCTAACCCTCACGCTAACCTTAACCCAAAACCTAAACCTAGACCTAACCAAAACCCTAAAACTAAGGCAAACCCAAACTCTAAACCTAACCCTAACCCAAACTCAACCCCCAAACGTAACCATAAACGTAACCTTAACCATAACCTTAACCCAAACCATAACTCTAAACCTAACCCTAACACAAACCCTAACCCTAACCCTAAACCTCACCCAAAACCCCCAACCCTAATCCTTACCCTAAACCAAACCCAACCCCTAACCCTAAAACTAACCTTAACCCAAACATTAACTCTAACCCTACCCTAACCCTAACCCCCAAATAAACCTAACCCTAAACTTAACCCTAACTCTAACCCGAACCCAAACCCTAACCCTAAAATGAACCCTAACCCTAAACCAGACCCTAACCCTAACACTAACCCTAACCCTAAACCTAACCCTAACCCTAACCCTAACCCAAACCAAACCCTAACCCTAAACCTAACACAAAACAAAACCCTAACACTAACCCTAACCCTAACCCTAACCCAAAACCTAACTCTAACCCTAACCCTAACCCTAAACCAAACCCAAACCCTAACACTAACACTAACCCTAACCCTAATCCTAACACTAACCGTAACCCTAACCCTAACCCTAAACCTACCTCTAACCCAAACCTAATCCTTAACCGTAACCTTAATCCTAACCCTAACCCTAAGGCTAACCCAAGCCCTAACCCTAACCTTAACCCTAACCCTATCCCTAACACAAACCAAACCCTAACCCTAACCCTAACCATAAACCTAACCCAAACCCTAACCCAAAAACTTATCCTAAGCCTAACCCTAACACAAATCCTAACCCTAACCCTAACCCTAACCCAAACCCTAACCCTAACCCTAACCCTAACCCAAACCCTAACCCTAAACCTAAACCTAACCCAAACCCTAATGCTAAACCTAACCCTAACCCTAACCCTAACCCTAAACCAAACCCAAACCCTAACACTAACACTAACCCAAATCCTAACCCTATACCTAAACCAAACCGAAATCCTAACCCTAACCCTAACCGTAAACCTAACCCAAACCCAAATCCTAACCCTAAACTGAAACCTAACCCGAACCCAAACCCCAACCCTAACACTAACCCTAACCCTAAATCTAACCCTAACCCAAACCCTAACCCTAACCCTAACTCTAACACTAACCCTAACCCAAACCAAACCCTAAACGTAAGGATAACCCAAACACTAAACCTCACCCTAACCCAAACCCTAACTCTAACCCTCACCCTAACCCTAACTCTAATCCTAACCCTAACCCTAAACCTAAACCTAACCCAAACCCTAATGCTAAACCTAACCCTAACCCTAACCCTAACCCTAAACCAAACCCAAACCCTAACACTAACACTAACCCAAATCCTAACCCTATACCTAAACCAAAACGAAATCCTAACCCTAACCCTAACCGTAAACCTAACCCAAACCCAAATCCTAACCCTAAACTGAAACCTAACCCGAACCCAAACCCCAACCCTAACACCAACCCTAACCCTAAATCTAACCCTAACCCAAACCCTAACCCTAACCCTAACTCTAACACTAACCCTAACCCAAACCAAACCCTAAACGTAACGATAACCCAAACACTAACCCTCACCCTAACCCAAACCCAAACTCTAACCCTCACCCTAACCCTAACCCTAATCCTAACCCTAACCCTAACCCTAACCCAAAACCTAACCCTCACCCTAACCCAAACCCTAACCCTGACCCTAACTCAAACCCTAATCCTAACCCTAACCCAAACCCTAACACTAAACCTAACCGTAACCCTAACCCTAACCCTAAGCCTAACCCAAACCCTACCCTTAAACCTAACCCTAAACCAAAATCTAACCCTAAACCTAACTCTAACCCAAACCTAATCCTTAACCGTAACCTTAATCCTAACCCTAACTCTAACCCTAACCCAAGCCCTAACACTAAGCCAAACCCAAAGCCTAACCATAAACTAAACCGTAACCCTATCCCAAAGCCTAAATCTAACCCTAAACCTAACCCTAAGCAAAACACGAACCCAAACCCTAACCCTAACCCTAACCCTAACCCTAACCCTAACCGTAAACCAAAACCTAACTCTAACGCTCACCCTAACCCTAAACCAAACCCAAACCCTAACACGAACACTAACCCTAGCACTAAACCTAACCCTAATCCTAACCCTAACCGTAATCCTAACCCTAAACCTAACCCAAACCCTAACCTTAAACTTAACCCTAAACCAATCCCTAACCCTAAACCTAACTCTAACCCAAACCTATTCCTTAAGCGTAACCTTAATCCTAACCCTAACCCTAAGGCTAACCCAAGCCCTAACCCTAACCTTAACCCTTACCCTATCCCTAACACAAACCAAACCCTAACCCTAACCCTAACCATAAACCTAACCCAAACCAAAACCCTAAACCAAACCCTAACCCAAAAACTTACCCTTACCCTAACCCTAAACCAAACCCTAACCTTAAACCTAACCCTAAACCAAACACTAACCCTAAACCTATCTCTAACCCAAACCTATTCCTTAACCAAAACCTTAATCCTAACCCTAACCCTAACCCTAACCCAAGCCCTAACCCTAACCCTAAACCTAACCCAAACCCAAACTCTACCCCAAAGCCTAACTCTAATCCTAACCCTAACCCTAACCCTAATCCAAACCAAACCCTAACCCTAACCCTAACCCTAAACCTAACCCTAACCCTAACCCTAACCCTAAATCAAACCCTAACCCTAAATCTAACACTAACCCAAACCCAAAGCCTAACCCTAAACTAAACCGTAACCCTAACCTTAACACTAAACCTTACTCTGACCTTAACATAAACCAAAAACCTAACCCTAACCCTAAAACTAACCCAAACCTAACCCTAACCCTAACCCAAACCCGAAACCTAACCCTAACCCAAATACAAACCCTAACTCTAACCCTAACCCTGACCCAAACCAAACCCTAACCCTAACCCTAACGCTAACCCTGACCCTATCCCAAACCCAAACACTAACGCGAACCCGAACTCTAACCTTCACCCTAAACCAAAACCTAACCCTAACCCTCACCCAAACCCTAACAGTACCACTAACCCTAACTCTAAACCAAACCCAAACCCTAAACTTAACCCTAACCCAAACATTAACCCTAACCCTAACATTAATCCAAACCCTAACCCTAACCCAAACCCTAAACCTAAACCTAACCCTAACGCTAACCCTAACCCAAACCCTAACCTTAACCCTAACCCTAACCCAAACCCTAACCCTAAACCTAAACCTAACCCAAACCCTAATGCTAAATCTAACCCTAACCCTAAACCTAACCCTAACCCCAAACCAAACCCAAACCCTAACACTAACACTAACCCAAATCCTAACCCTAAACCTAAACCAAACCGAAATCCTAACCCTAACCCTAACCGTAAACCTATCCCAAACCCAAACCCTAACCCTAATACGAAACCTAACCCGAACACAAACCCCAACCCTAACAATAACCCTAACCCTAACCCTAACCCTAACCCTAACCCAAAACCTAACCCTAACCCACACCATAACCCGAACCATAACCCTAATACTAACCATAACCCAAACCAAACCTTAACACTAACCCTAACCCTAATCCTAACCCTAACCGAAACCCTAACCCTAACCCTAACCCTAACCCTAACCCTAACCCTAAACTAAACCAAATGCTAACCCTAACCCTAACACTAACCCTAACCCAAACCAAACCCTAACCGTAACGATAACCCAAACACTAACCCTCACCCTAACCCAAAACCTAACTCTAACCCTCACCCTAACCCAAAACCTAATCCTAACCCTAACCCTTACCCTAACCCAAAACCTAACTCTAACCCTCACCCTAACCCAAACCCTAACCCTGACCCTAACTCAAACCCTAACCCTAAACCTAACCCAAACCCTAACACTAAACCTAATCCTAACCCTAACCCTAACCGTAACCCTAACCCTAACCCTAAGCCTACCCCAAACCCTACCCTTAAACCTAACCCTAAACCAAAATCTAACCCTAAACCTAACTCTAACCCAAACCTAATCCTTAACCGTAACCTTAATCCTAACCCTAACTCTAACCCTAACCCAAGCCCTAAGCATAACCCTAAACCTAACCTTAAACCTAACCCTAACCTTAACCATAACCCTAACCCTAACCCTAACCCAGACCAAACCCTAACCCTAACGCTAACACTAACATTATCCCTAACCCAAACCAAACCCTAACCATAACCCTAACCATAACCGTAACCCATACCCAAACCCTAACACTAACTCTAACCCTAACCCACACCCTAACCCTAACCCTAACACTAACCCTAACCCTAACCAAACCAAACCCTAACCCTAACCCTAACGCTAACCCTAACCCTAACCCTAACCTTAAACTTAACCCTAAACCAATCCCTAACCCTAAAACTAACTCTAACCCTAACCTATTCCTTAACCGTAACCTTAATCCTAACCCTAACCCTAAGGCTAACCCAAGCCCTAACCCTAACCTTAACCCTTACCCTATCCCTAACACAAACCAAACCCTAACACTAACCCTAACCATAAACCTAACCTAAACCCAAACCCTAACCCAAAAACTTACCCTAACCCTAACCCTAACCCAAACCCTAACCTTAAACCTAACCCTAAAACAAACACTAACCCTAAACCTAACTCTAACCCAAACCTATTCCTTAACCATAACCTTAATCCTAACCCTAACCCTAAACCTAACCCAAGCCCTAACCCTAACCCTAAACCTAACCCTAAACCTAACCCAAACCCAAACCCTAACCCAAACCCTAACTCTAATCCTAACCCTAACCCTAAATCAAACCCTAACCCTAAATCTAACACTAACTCAAACCCAAAGCCTAACCCTAAACTAAACCGTAACCCTAACCTTAACCCTAAACCTTACTCTGACCTTAACATAAACCAAAAACCTTACCCTAACCCTAAAACTAACCCAAACCCTAACCCTAACCCAAACCCGAAACCTAACCCTAACCCAAATACAAACCCTAACCCTAACCCTAACCCAGACCCAAACCAATCCCTAACCCTAACCCTAACGCTAACCCTAACCCTATCCCAAACCCAAACACTAACGCGAACCCGAACTCTAACCTTCACCCTAACCCAAAACCTAACCCTAACCCTCAACCAAACCCTAACACTACCACTAACCCTAACTCTAAACCAAACCCAAACCCTAAACTTAACCCTAACCCAAACACTAACCCTAACCCTAACCCTAATCCAAACCCTAACCCTAACCCAAACCCTAACCCTAAACCTAACCCTAACCCTAACCCTAACCCAAACCCTAACCCTAACCCTAACCCTAACCCAAACCCTAACCCTAAACCTAAACCTAACCCAAACCCTAAGGCTAAACCTAACCCTAACCCTAACCCTAACCCTAACCCTAAACCAAACCCAAACCCTAACACTAACACTAACCCAAATCCTAACACTAAACCTAAACCAAACCGAAATCCTAACCCTAACCCTAACCATAAATCTAACCCAAACCCAAACCCTAACCCTAAACTGAAACCTAACCCGAACCCAAACCCCAACCCTAACACTAACCCTAACCCTAAACCTAACCCTAACACTATCCCTAACAAAAAACAAACCATAACCGTAACCCTAACCCTAACCCTAACCCACAACGTAACCCGAACCCTAACCCTAATACTAACCATAACCCAAGCCAAACTTTAACACAAACCCTAACCCTAATCCTAGCCCTAACCGAAACCCTAACCCTAACCGTAACCCTAAGCCTAAACAAAACCAAACGCTAACCCTAACCCTAACACTAACCCTAACCCAAACCCTAACCCAAAACCTAACCCTAACCCTAACCCAAACTCTAACCCTAACCCAAACCCAAACCCAAAGCCTAACCCGAAACTTCACCGTAATCCTAAACCAAATCCTCACCCTACCCCTCACCCTAACCTTAACACAAAACCTAACCTTAAACGTAACCAAAACCCTAAACCTAAGGCAAACCCAAACCCTAACCCTAACCCTAACCCAAACTGAAACCCTAACCGTAACCATAAACGTAACCTTAACCATAACCTTAACCCAAACCATAACTCTAACCCTAACCCTAACACAAACGCTAACCCTAACCCTAACACTCACCCCTAACCTCCAACCCTAATCCTTACCCTAAATCAAACCCAACCCCTAACCCTAAAACTAACCTTAACAGAAACACTACCCCTAACCCTACCCTAACCCTAACCCCCAAATAAACCTAACCATAAACTTAACCCTAACTCTAAACCAAACCCAAACCCTAACCCTAGCCCAAACCCTAACCCTAACACTAACCCTAACCCTAAACCTAACCCTAACCCTAACCCTAACAAAAACCAAACCTTAACCCTAACCCTAACCCTAACCCTAACCATAACCCAAAACAAAACGCTAACCCTAACCCTAACCCTAACCCTAACCCAAAACCTAACTCTAACCCTAACCCTAACCCTAAACCAAACCCAAACCCAAACACTAACACTAACCCTAACCCTAATCCTAACCCTAACCGTAACCCTAACCCTAACCCTAACCCAAACCCTAACCTTAAACTTAACCCTAAACCAAACCCTAACCCTAAACCTAACTCTAACCCAAACCTAATCCTTAACCGTAACCTTAATCCTAACCCTAACCATAAGGCTAACCCAAGCCCTAAACCTAACCTTAATCCTAACCCTATCCCTAACACAAACGAAACCCTAACCGTAACCCTAAACATAAACCTAACCCAAACACAAACCCTAAACAAAACCCTAACCCAAAAACTTACCCTAACCCTAACCCTAAACCAAACCCTAACCCTAAACCTAACCCTAACCCTAACCCTAACCCAAACCCTAACCCTAACCCTAACCCTAACCGAAACCCTAACCCTAAACCTAAACCTAACCCAAACCCTAATGCTAAACCTAACCCTAACCCTAATCCTAACCCTAACCCTGAACCAAACCCAAACGCTAACACTAACACTAACCCAAATCCTAACCCTATACCTAAACCAAATCGAAATCCTAACCCTAACCCTAACCGTAAACCTAACCCAAACCCAAACCCTAACCCTAACCGTAAACCTAACCCAAACCCAAACCCTAACCCTAAACTGAAACCTAACCCGAACCCAAACCCCAACCCTAACACTAACCCTAACCCTAAATCTAACCCTAACCCTAACCCTAACCCTAACCCTAAATCTAACCCGAACCCAAACCCTAACCCTAACCAAAACTCTAACACTAACCCTAACCCAAACCAAACCCTAACTCTAACCCTCACCCTAACCCAAACCCTAATCCTAACCCTAACCCTAACCCTAACCCAAAACCTAACTCTAATCCTCACCCTAACCCAAACCCTAACCCTAACCCTAACTCAAACCCTAACCCTAACCCTAATCCAAACCCTAACACTAAACCTAAACCTAACCCTAACCCTAACCGTAACCCTAACCCTAACCCTAAGCCTAACCCAAACCCTACCCTTAAACCTAACCCTAAACCAAAATCTAACCCTAAACCTAACTCTAACCCAAACCTAATCCTTAACCGTAACCTTAATCTTAACCCTAACTCTAACCCTAACCCAAGCCCTAAGCATAACCCTAAACCTAACCTTAAAAATAACCCTAACCTTAACCATAACCCTAACCCTAACCCTAACCCAGACCAAACCCTAACCCTAACGCTAACACTAGCATTATCCCTAACCCAAACCAAACCCTAACCATAACCCTAACCATAACCGTAACCCATACCCAAACCCTAACACTAACTCGAACCCTAACCCACACCCTAACCCTAACCCTAACACTAACCCTAACCCTAACGAAACCAAACCCTAACCCTAACTTTTACCCTAACCCTAACCTAAACGCTAACCCTAATCCTAACCCTAACCCTAACCCTAACCCAAACCAAACCCTAACCCTAACCCTAACCTTAATCCTAACCCTAACCCTAACCCAAACCCTAACACTAACTCTAACACTAAGCCAAACCCAAAGCCTAACCCTAAACTAAACCGTAACCCTATCCCAAAGCCAAAATCTCACCCTAAACCTAACCCTAAGCAAACCACGAACCCAAACCCTAACCCTAAACCAAACCCTAACCCAAACCCTAACGATAAAACTAACTCTACCCCTAACATAAACCAAAAACCTAACCCTAACCCTAACCCTAACCCTAACCCTAACCCTAATCCAAACCCTAACTCTAACCCTAACCCTAACCCAAACCCGAAACCTAACCCTAACCCAAATACAAATCCTAACCCTAACCCTAACCCTAACCCAAACCAAACCCTAACCCAAACCCAAACACTAACCCTCACCCGAACGCTAACCTTAACCCTAACCCAAAACCTAACCCTAACCCTCACCCAAACCCTAACACTACAACTAACCCTAACCCTAAACCAAACCCAAACCCTAACCTTAACCCTAATCCAAACACTAACCCTAACCCTAACCCTAACCCTAATCCAAACCCTAACCCTAACCCAAACCCTAACCCTAAACCTAACCCTAAACCTAACCCTAACCCTAACCCAAACCCTAACCCAAAACCTAAACCTAACCCAAACCCTAATTCTAAACCTAACCCTAACCCTAACCCTAACCCTAAACCAAAACCTAACTCTAACCCTAATCCTAACCCTAAACCAAACCCAAACCCTAACACTAACACTAACCCTAGCACTAAACCTAACCCTAATCCTAACCCTAACCGTAATCCTAACCGTAACCCTAACCCAAACCCTAACCTTAAACTTAACCCTAAACCAATCCCTAACCCTAAAACTAACTCTAACCCAAACCTATTCCATAACCGTAACCTTAATCCTAACCCTAACCCTAAGGCTAACCCAAGCCGTAACCCTAACCTTAACCCTTACCCTATCCCTACCACAAACCAAACCCTAACACTAACCCTAACCATAAACCTAACCCAAACCCAAACCCTAACCCAAAAACTTACCCTAACCCTAACCCTAACCCAAACCCTAACCTTAAACCTAACCCTGAACCAAACACTAACCCTAAACCTAACTCTAACCCAAACCTATTCCTTAACCATAACCTTAATCCTAACCCTAACCCTAAACCTAACCCAAGCCCTAACCCTAACCCTAAACCTAACCCTAAACCTAACCCAAACCCAAACCCTAACCCAAACCCTAACTCTAATCCTAACCCTAACCCTAACCCTAATCCAAACCAAACCCTAACCCTAACCCTAACCCTAACCCTAAACCTAACCCTAACCCTAAATCAAACCCTAACCCTAACTCTAACACTAACTCAAACCCAAAGCCTAACCCTAAACTAAACCGTAACCCTAACCTTAACCCTAAACCTTACTCTGACCTTAACATAAACCAAAAACCTTACCCTAACCCTAAAACTAACACAAACCCTAACCCTAACCCAAACCCGAAACCTACTCCTAACCCAAATACAAACCCTAACCCTAACCCTAACCCTAACCCTGACCCAAACCAAACCCTAACCCTAACCCTAACCCTAACCCTAACGCTAACCCTAACCCTATCCCAAACTCAAACACTAACGCGAACCCGAACTCTAACCTTCACCCTAACCCAAAACCTAACCCTAACCCTCAACCAAACCCTAACACTACCACTAACCCTAACTCTAAACCAAACCCAAACCCTAAACTTAACCCTAACCCAAACACTAACCCTAACCCTAACCCTAATCCAAACCCTAACCCTAACCCAAACCCTAACCCTAAACCTAACCCTAACCCTAACCCTAACCCAAACCCTAACCCTAACCCTAACCCTAACCCAAACCCTAACCCTAAACCTAAACCTAACCCAAACCCTAATGCTAAACCTAACCCTAACCCTAACCCTAACCCTAACCCTAAACCAATCCCAAACCCTAACACTAACGCTAACCCAAATCCTAACACTAAAACTAAACCAAACCAAAATCCTAACCCTAACCCTAACCATAAATCTAACCCAAACCCAAACCCTAACCCTAAACTGAAACCTAACCCGAACCCAAACCCCAACCCTAACACTAACCCTAACCCTAAACCTAACCCTAACCCTAACACTATCCCTAACACAAACCAAACCATAACCGTAACCCTAACCCTAACCCTAACCCACACCGTAACCCGAACCCTAACCCTAATACTAACCATAAGCCAAACCAAACCTTAACACTAACCCTAACCCTAATCCTAACCCTAATCCTAACCCTAACCCTAACCCTAACCCTAACCCTAAGCCTAAACAAAACCAAACGCTAACCCTAACCCTAACACTAACCCTAACCCAAACCCTAACCCTAAACCTAACCCTAACCCTAACCCAAACTCTAACCCTAACCCAAACCCAAACCCAAAGCCTAACCCGAAACTTAACCGTAATCCTAAACCAAATCCTCACCCTAACCCTCACGCTAACCTTAACCCAAAACCTAACCCTAAACCTAACCAAAACCCAAACCCTAAACCTAACCCTAACCCAAACTCAAACCCTAACCGTAACAATAAACGTAACCTTAACCATAACCTTAACCCAAACCATAACTCTAACCCTAACCCTAAAACAAACCCTAACCCTAACCCTAACCCTCACCCCTAACCTCCAACCCTAATCCTTACCCTAAACCAAACCCAACCCCTAACCCTAAAACTAACCTTAATCCAAACACTAACCCTAACCCTACCCTAACCCTAACCCCCAAATAAACCTAACCCTAAACTTAACCCTAACTCTAACCCAAACCCAAACCCTAACCCTAAAATGAACCCTAACCCTAACCCAAACCCTAACCCTAACACTAACCCTAACCCTAAACCTAACCCTAACCCTAACCCTAACAAAAACCAAACCCTAACCCTAACCCTAACCCTAATCCATACCCTAACCCTAACCCAAACCCTAAAGCTAAACCTAACCATAACCCTAACCCTAACCCTAACCCAAACCCTAACCCTAAACCTAAACCTAACCCAAACCCTAATAATAAACCTAACCCTAACCCTAACCCTAACCCTAACCGAAAACCTAACTCTAACCCTAACCCTAACCCTAAACCAAACCCAAACCCGAACACTAACACTAACCCTAGCACTAAACCTAACCCTAATCCTAACCCTAACCGTAACCCTAACCCTAACCATAACCCAAACCCTAACCTTAAACTTAACCCTAAACCAATCCCTAACCCTAAACCTAACTCTAACCCAAACCTATTCCTTAACCGTAACCTTAATCCTAACCCTAACCCTAAGGCTAACCCAAGCCGTAACCCTAACATTAACGCTAACCCTATCCCTAACACAAACCAAAACCTAACCCTAACCCTAACCATAAACCTAACCCAAACCCAAACCCTAACCCAAACCCTAACCCAAAAACTTACCCTAACCCTAACCCAAACCCAAACCCTAACCCTAAACTGAAACCAAACCCGAACCCAAACCCCAACCCTCACACTAACCCTAACCCTAAATCTAACCCTAACCCTAACCCCAACCCTAACCCTAAATCTAACCCTAACCCAAACCCTAACCCTAACCCAAACTCTAACACTAACCCTAACCCAAACCAAACCCTAACCGTAAAGATAACCGAAACACCAACCCTCACCCTAACCCAAACCCTAACTCTAACCCTCACCCTAACCCAAACCCTAATCCTAACCCTAACCCTAACCCTAACCCAAAACCTAACTCTAACCCTCACCCTAACCCAAACCCTAACCCTAACCCTAACTCAAACCCTAACCCTAACCCTAACCCAAACCCTAACACTAAACCTAAACCTAACCCTAACCCTAACCGTAACCCTAAACCTAACCCTAAGCCTAACCCAAACCCTACCCTTAAACCTAACCCTAAACCAAAATCTAACCCTAAACCTAACTCTAACCTAAACCTAATCCTTAACCGTAACCTTAATCCTAACCCTAACCCTAACCCTAACCCAAGCCCTAACCATAACCCTAAACCTAAGCCTAAACCTAACCCTAACCTTAACCATAACCCTAACCCTAACCCTAATCCAAACCCTAACTCTAACCCTAACCCTAACGCAAACCCGAAACCTAACCCTAACCCAAATACAAACCCTAACCCTAACCCTAACCCTAACCCAAACCAAACCCTAACCCAAACCCAAACACTAACCCTCACCCGAACCCTAACCTTAACCCTAACCCAAAACCTAACCCTAACCCTCACCCATACCCTAACACTACAACTAACCCTAACCCTAAACCAATCCCAGACCCTAAACTTAACCCTAATCCAAACACTAACCCTATCCCTAATCCAAACCCTAAACCTAACCCAAACCCTAAAGCTAAACCTAACCCTAACCCTAACCCTAACCCTAACCATAACCATAACCCAAACCTTAACCCTAAACCTAAACCTAACCCAAACCCTAATACTAAACCTAACCCTAATCCTATCCCTTACCGTAACCCTAACCCTAACCCTAACCCTAACCCACACCCTAACCTTAAACTTAACCCTAAACCAATCCCTAACCCTAAACCTAACTCTAACCCAAACATATTCCTTAACCGTAACCTTAATCCTAACCCTAACCCTAAGGCTAAGCCAAGCCCTAACCCTAACCTTAACCCTAACCCTATCCCTAACACAAACCAAACCCTAACCCTAACCCTAACCATAAACCTAACCCAAACCCAAACCGTAACCCAAACCCTAACCCAAACCTTAACCCAAAAACTTACCCTAACCCTAACCCTAACCCAAACCCTAACCTTAAACCTAACCCTAAACAAAACACTAACCCTAAACCTAACTCTACCCCAAACCTATTCCTTAACCATAACCTTAATCCTAACCCTAACCCTAACCCTAACCCAAGCCCTAACCCTAACCCTAAACCTAACCCTAAACCTAACCCAAACCCAAACCCTAACCCAAACCCTAACTCTAATCCTAACCCTAACCCTAACCCTAATCCAAACCAAACTCTAACCCTAACCCTAATTTTAACCCTAACCCTAACCCTAACCCTAACCCTAACCCTAACCCTAAATCAAACCCTAACCCTAACTCTAACACTAACCCAAACCCAAAGCCTAACCCTAAACTAAACCGTAACCCTAACCCAAACCCTAAATCTAACCCTAAACCTAACCCTAACCAAAACACGAACCCAAACCCGAACACTAAACCAAACCCTAACCCAAACCTTAACACTAAACCTTACTCTGACCTTAACATAAACCAAAAACCTAACCCTATCACTAAAACTAAACCAAACCCTAACCCTAACACTAACCCAAACCCTAATTCTAACCCTAACCCTAACCCAAACCCGAAACCTAACCCTAACCCAAATACAAACCCTAACCCTAACCCTAACCCTGACCCAAACCAAACGCTAACCCTAACCCTAACGCTAACCCTAACCCTATCCCAAACCCAAACACTAACGCGAACCCGAACTCTAACCTTCACCCTAACCCAAAACCTAACCCTAACCCTCACCAAACCCTAACACTACCACTAACCCTAACCCAAAACCAAACCCAAACCCTAAACTTAACCCTAACCCAAACACTAACCCTAACCCTAAACCTAATCCAAACCCTAACCCTAACCCAAACCCTAACCCTAAACCTAACCCTAACCATAACCCTAACCCAAACCCTAACCCTAACCCTAACCCTAACCCAAACCCTAACCCTAAACCTAAACGTAACCCAAACCCTAATGCTAAACCTAACCCTAACCCTAACCCTAACCCTAACCCTAAACCAAACCCAAACCCTAACACTAACACTAACCCAAATGCTAACCCTAAACCTAAACCAAACCGAAATTCTAACCCTAACCCTAACCGTAAACCTAACCCAAACCCAAAACCTAACCCTAAACTGAAACCTAACCCGAACCCAAACCCCAACCCTAACACTAACCCTAACCCTAAACCTAACCCTAACCCTAACACTATCCCTAACACAAACCAAACCATAACCGTAACCCTAACCCTACCCCAAACCAAACCCTAACCCTAAACCTAACGCTAACCCTAACCCTAACCCAAACCCAAACACTAACCCGAAATCTAACCCTATCCCTAAAACAAAACCTAACCCTAAATCTAACCCTAACCCTAACCCAAACACTAACTCTAAAGCTAACGCTAACCCAAACCCTAAACCTAACCCTGACCCAAACCCTAAAAGTAACCCAAACCCAAACCCAAAACCTATCCCTAAACCGAAACCTAACAGTAACCCTAACCTTAACACAAACCCTAACCCTAACACAAAACCTAACCCTAAACCTAAGCCTAACCCATAAGCCCTAACCCTAACCCTTTCCCTAAACCAAACCCTAACCCTAATACTAACCTTAACCCAACACTAAACCTAACCAAACCAAACCAAACCCTAACCCTAACCCTAACCCTAACGCTAACCCAAACCCTAACACTAACCCTAAACCTAACCCTAAACCAAACCCAAACCCTAACACTACCACTAAAACTAATCCTAACCCTAAACCTAAACTAAACCGAAATCCTAACCCTAACCCTAACCGTAACCCTAACCCAAACCCAAACCCTAACCCTAAACTGAAACCTAACCCTAACCCAAAACCCAACCCTAACACTAAGCCTATCCCTAACCCAAAACGTAACCCTAACCCTAACCCAAATCAAACCGTAACCCTAAACCTAAACCTAACCCTAACCAAAACCAAAAACGTAACCCTAGCCCTAACCCTAACCCAAACCCTAAACCTAACACTAAACCTAACACTAACCCAAACCCTAACCCTAACCCTAACCCAAACTCTAACACTAACCCTAAACCAAAACCTAACCCTAAATATAACCTTAACGCTAACCCTAAACCTAAACCTAAACCTAACGCAAACCCAAACCCTAACCGTAACCCTAACCCTAAATCCAGCCCTAACCCAAACCAAACCCTAACCCAAACCCTAACCCTAACCGTAACCCAAACCCTAACCCTAACCCTAAACCTAACCCAAACCCAAACCCTAACACTAACCCTAACCCTGACCCAAACCAAACCCTAACCCTAATCCTAACCCTAACCCTAACCCAAACCCAAACCCTAACACTATCCCTCACCCTAACACACATCCTAACCCTAACCCTAAGCCTAACATTAACTCTAACCCAAACCAAACCCTAACACTAACTCTAACCCCAACCCGAACCCAAACGATAACCCTAATCCTAAACCTAACCCTAACCCTAACCCTACTACAAACCCTAACCCAAACCAAAACCTAACACTAACCCTAACCCTAAAGCAAACCCAAACTCTAACACTAATGCTAATCCTAACCCACACCATAACCCGAACCCTAACCCTAATACTAACCATAACCCAAACCAAACCCTAACCCTAACCCTAACCCTAATCCTAACCCTAACCGAAACCCAAACCCTAAACCTAACCCTAACCCTAACCCAAACTCTAAACCTAACCCAAACCCAAACCCAAAGCCTAACCCGAAACTTAACTGTAATCCAAAACCAAACCCTCACCCTAACCCTCACCGTAACCTTAACCCTAAACCTAACCAAAACCCTAACCCGAAGGCAAACCCAAACCCTAAACCTAACCCTAACCCAAACTCAAACCCTAACCGTAACCCTAAACTTAACCTTAACCATAACCTTAACCCAAACCATAACTCTAACCCTAACCCTAACACAAACCCTACTCCTAACCCTAACCCTAACCCCTAACCCCTAACCCTAATCCTTACCCTAAACCAAACCCAACCCCTAACCCTAAAACTAACCTTAACCCAAACGCTAACCCTAACTCTACCCTAACCCTAACCCCCAAATAAACCTAACCCTAAACTTAACCCTAACTCTAACCCAAACCCAAACCCTAACCCTAAAATGAACCCTAACCCTAACCCAAACCCTAACCCTAACACTAACCCTAACCCTAAACCTAACCCTAACCCTAACCCTAACCCAAACCAAACCCTAACCCTAACCCTAACCCTAACCCTAACCCAAACCAAAACCCTAACCCTAACCCTAACCCTAACCCTAAACCAAACCCAAACCCTAACACTAACACTAACCCTAAACCTAATCCTAACCCTAACCATAACCCTAACCCTAACCCAAACCCTAACCTTAAACTTAACCCTAAACCAAACCCTAACCCTAAACCTAACTCTAACCCAAACCTAATCCTTAACCCAAAACTTAAACCTAACCCTAACCCTAAGGCTAACCCAAGCCCTAACCCTAACCTTAACCCTAACCCTATCCCTAACACAAACCAAACCCTAACCCTAACCCTAACCCAAACCCTAACTCAAAAACTTACCCTAACCCTAACCCTAACCCAAAACCTAACCCTAAACCTAAACCCAACCCTAACCCTAACCCAAACCCTAACCCTAACCCTAACCCAAATCCTAACATTAACACTAACCCTAACACTAAACGTAACCCTAACCCTAACCCTAACCGTAACCCTAACCCTAACCCTAAGCCTAACCCAAACCCTACCCTTAAACCTAACCCTAAACAAAACCCTAACCCTAAACCTAACTCTAACCCAAACCTAATCCTTAACCGTAACCTTAATCCTAACCCTAACCCTAACCCAAGCCCTAACCCGAACCCTAAACCTAACCCTAAACCTAACCCAAACCCAAACCCTAAACCAAACACGAAGCCTAACCCTAACCCAAACACTTACCCTAACCATAATCCTAACACTAACCCAAACCCTAATCCTAACCCTAACCCTAACCCTAACACAAACTCTATCCCTAACCCGAACCCAAAACCTAACCCTAACCCTAACCCTAACCTAAACCTAACGCAAACCTAAAACCTAACCGTAACTCTAACCCTAACACCAGCCCTAACCCAAAACAAACCCTAACTCAACCACTAACCCTAACCCTAATCCAAACTCTAACCCTAAACCTAACCCTAAAACGAACCCTAACCCAAAGCAAAACCTAACCATAAACCTAACCCTACACCTAACCCAAACCCAAACCCTAACCCTAACCCTTACCCTAAACCTAAACCAAACCCTAACCCTAACCCTAACCCTAACCCTAAATCTAACCCTAACCCAAACCCTGACCCTAACACTAAACCTAACCCTAAACCAAACCCAAACCCTAACTCTAACACTAACCGAACCCTAACCCAAACCCTAACCCTAACCCTAACCCTAAATCTAACCCTAACCCAAACCTAACCCTAATCCTAACTCTAACACTAACCCTAACCCAAACCAAACCCTAACCGTAACAATAACCCAAACACTAACCCTCACCCTAACCCAAACCCTAACTCTAACCCTCACCCTAACCCAAACCCTAATCCTAAACCTAACTCAAACCCTAACCCTAACCCTAACCCAAATCCTAACCCTAACCCTAACCCAAAACCTAACTCTAACCCTCACCCTAACCAAAACCCTAACCCTGACCCTAACTCAAACCCTAACCCTAACCCTAACCCAAACCCTAACACTAAACCTAAACCTAACCCTAACCCTAACCGTAACCCTAACCCTAACCCTAAGCCTAACCCAAACCCTACCCTTAAACCTAACCCTAAACCAAAATCTAACCCTAAAGCTAACTCTAAACCAAACCTAATCCTTAACCGTAACCTTAATCCTAACCCTAAGCCTAACCCTAACCCAGGCCCTAACCATAACCCTCAACCTAACCCTAAACCTAACCCTAACCTTAACCATAACCCTAACCCTAACCCTAACCCAGACAAAAACCTAAACCTAACCCTAACACTAACATTATCCCTAACCCAAACCAAACCCTAACCGTAACCCTAACCCTAACCCTAACCCATACCCAAACCCTAACACTAACCCTAACCCTAACCCACACCCTAACCCTAACCCTAACACTAACACTAACCCTAACCAAACCAAACCCTAACCCTAACTTTTACCCTAACCCTAACCTAAACGCTAAACCTAATCCTAACCCTAACCCTAACCCTAACCCAAACCAAACCCTAACCCTAACCCTAACCCTAATCCTAACCCTAACACTAAAGCAAACTCTAACCCTAACTCTAACACTAACCCTAACCCTAACCCTAACCCTAATTAAAACCCTAACTCTAACCCTAACCCTAACGCAAACCCGAAACCTAACCCTAACCCAAATACAAACCCTAACCCTAACCCTAACCCTAACCCTAACCCAAACCAAACCCTAACCCAAACCCAAACACTAACCCTCACCCGAACCCTAACCTTAACCCTAACCCAAAACCTAACCCTAACCCTCACCCAAACCCTAACACTACAACTAACCCTAATCCTAAACCAAACCCAAACCCTAACCTTAACCCTAATCCAAACACTAACCCTAACCCTAACCCTAACCCTAATCCAAACCCTAACCCAAACCCAAACCCTAACCCAAACCCTAACACAAACCCTAACGCAAAAACTTACCCTAACCCTAACCCTAACCCTAAACCAAACCCAAACACTAACACTAACACTAACCCTAAGCCTAACCCTAAACCAAACCCTAACCCTAACCCTAACCCTAACCCTAACCCGAACCTTAAACTGAACCCTAAACCAAACCCTAACCCTAAACCTAACTCTAACCCAAACCTAATCCTTAACCGTAACCTTAATCCTAACCCTAACCCTAAGGCTAACCCAAGCCCTAACCCTAACCTTAACCCTAACCCTATCCCTAACACAAACCAAACCCTAACCCTAACCCTAACCATAAACCTAACCCAAACCCAAACCCTAACCCAAACCCTAACCCAAAAACTTACCCTAACCCTAACCCTAACCCAAACCGTAACCCTAAATCTAACCCTAACCCTAACCCTAACCCAAACACTAACCCTAACCCTAACCCTAACCCAAACCCTAACCCTAAACATAAACCTAACGCAAACCCTAATGCTTAACCTAACCCTAACCCTAACCCTAACCCTAACCCTAAACCAAACCCAAACCCTAACACTAACACTAACCCAAATCCTAACCCTATACCTAAACCAAACCGAAATCCTAACCCTAACCCTAACCGTAAACCTAACCCAAATCCAAACCCTAAAACTACACTGAAACCTAACCCGAACCCAAACCCCAACCCTAACACTAACCCTAACCCTAAATCTAACCCTAACCCAAACCCTAACCCTAACCCTAACTCTAACACTAACCCTAACCCAAACCAAACCAAAACCGTAACGATTACCCAAACACTAACCCTCACCCTAAACCAAACCCTAACTCTAACCCTCACCCTAACCCTAACCCTAACCCTAACCCTAACCCTAACCCTAAACCTAAACCTAAACCAAACCGAAATCCTAACCCTAACCCTAACCGTAAACCTAACCCAAACCCAAAACCTAACCCTAAACTGAAACCTAACCCGAACCCAAACCGCAACCCTAACACTAACCCTAACCCTAAACCTAACCCTAACCCTAACACTATCCCTAACACAAACCAAACCATAACCGTAACCCTAACCCTACCCCAAACCAAACCCTAACCCTAACCCTAACGCTAACCCTAACCCTAACCCAAACCCAAACACTAACCCGAAATCTAACCCTATCCCTAAACCAAAACCTAACCCTAACTCTAACCCTAACCCTAATCCAAACACTAACTCTAAAGCTAACGCTAACCCAAACCCTAAATCTAACCCTGACCCAAACCCTAAAACTAACCCAAACCCAAACCCAAAACCTATCCCTAAACCGAAACCTAACAGTAACCCTAACCTTAACACAAACGCTAACCCTAACACAAAACCTAACCCTAAACCTAAGCCTAACCCCTAAGCCCTAACCCTAACCTTTTCCCTAAACCAAACCCTAACCCTTACACTAACCTTAACCCAACACTAACCCTAACCAAACCAAACCAAACCCTAACCCTAACCCTAACCCTAACGCTAACCCAAACCCTAACACTAACCCTAACCCTAACCCTAAACCAAACCCAAACCCTAACACTACCACTAAAACTAATCCTAACACTAAACCTAAACTAAACCGAAATCCTAACCCTAACCCTAACCGTAACCCTAACCCAAACCCAAACCCTAACCCTAAACTGAAACCTAACCCTAACCCAAACAGCAACCCTAACACTAAGCCTATCCCTAACCCAAAACCTAACCCTAACCCTAACCCAAACCAAACCGTAACCCTAAACCTAAACCTAACCCTAACCCAAACCCAAAACCTAACCCTAACCCTAACCCTGACCCAAACCCTAAACCTAACACTAAACCTAACACTAACCCAAACCCTAACCCTAACCCTAACCCAAACTCTAACCCTAACCCTAACACTAACCCTAAACCAAAACCTAACCCTAAATATAACCTTAACGCTAACCCTAAACCTAAACCTAAACCTAACGCAAACCCAAACCCTAACCGTAACCCTAACCCTAAATCCAGCCCTAACCCAAACCAAACCCTAACCCAAACCCTAACCCTAACCGTAACCCAAACCCTAGCCCTAAACCTAAACCTAACCCAAACCCAAACCCTAACACTAACCCTAACCATGACCCAAACCAAACCCTAACCCTAATCCTAACCCTAACCCTAACCCAAACCCAAACCCTAACACTAACCCTCACCCTAACACACATCCTAACCCTAACCCTAAGCCTAACATTAACCCTAACCCAAACCAAACCCTAACACTAACTCTAACCCCAACCCGAACCCAAACGATAACCCTAATCCTAAACCTAACCCTAACCCTAACCCTACTACTAACCCTAACCCAAAACGAAACCTAACACTAACCCTAACCCTAAAGCAAACCCAAACTCTAACACTAACGCTAATCCTAACCCACACCATAACCCGAACCCTAACCCTAATACTAACCATAACCCAAACCAAACCCTAACCCTAACCCTAACCCTAATCCTAACCATAACAGAAACCCTAACCCTAAACCTAACCCTAACCCTAACCCAAACTCTAAACCTAACCCAAACTCAAACACAAAGCCTAACCCGAAACTTAACTGTAATCCTAAACCAAACCCTCACCCTAACCCTCACCGTAACCTTAACCCTAAACCTAACCCTAAACCTAACCAAAACCCTAACCCGAAAGCAAACCCAAACCCTAAACCTAACCCTAACCCAAACTCAAACCCTAACCGTAACCCTAAACTTATCCTTAACCATAACCTTAACCCAAACCATAACTCTAACCCTAACCCTAACACAAACACTAACCTTAACCCTAACACTAACCCCTAACCCCTAACCCTAATCCTTACCCTAAACCAAACCCAACCCCTAACCCTAAAACTAACCTTAACCCAAACACTAACCCTAACCCTACCCTAACCCTAACCCCCAAATAAACCTAACCCTAAACTTAACCCTAACTCTAACCCAAACCCAAACCCTAACCCTAAAATGAACCCTAACCCTAACCCAAACCCTAACCCTAACACTAACCCTAACCCTAAACCTAATCCTAACCCTAAACCTAACCCTAACCCAAACCAAACCCTAACCCTAACCCTAACCCTAACCCTAACCCAAACCAAAACCCTAACCCTAACCCTAACCCTAACCCTAAACCAAACCCAAACCCTAACACTAACACTAACCCTAACCCTAATCCTAACCCTAACTGTAACCCTAACCCTAACCCAAACCCTAACCTTAAACTTAACCCTAAACCAAACCCTAACCCTAAACCTAACTCTAACCCAAACCTAATCCTTAACCGTAACCTTAATCCTAACCCTAACCCTAAGGCTAACCCAAGCCATAACCCTAACCTTAACCCTAACCCTATCCCTAACCCAAACCAAACCCTAACCCTAACCCTAACCCAAACCCTAACTCAAAAACTTACCCTAACCCTAACCCTAACCCAAAACCTAACCCTAAACCTAACCCCAACCCTAACCCTAACCCAAACCCTGACCCTAACCCTAACCCAAATCCTAACATTAACACTAACCCTAACACTAAACCTAACCCTAACCCTAACCCTAAACGTAACCCTAACCCTAACCCTAAGCCTAACCCAAACCCTACCCTTAAACCTAACCCTAAACAAAACCCTAACCCTAAACCTAACTCTAACCCAAACCTAATCCTTAACCGTAACCTTAATCCTAACCCTAACCCTAACCCAAGCCCTAACCCGAACCCTAAACGTAACCCTAAACCTAACCCAAAACCAAACACTAAACCAAACACTAAGCCTAACCCTAACCCAAACACTTACCCTAACCATAATCCTAACGCTAACCCAAACCCTAATCCTAACCCTAACCCTAACTCTAACACAAACTCTAACCCTAACCCGAACCCAAAACCTAAACCTAACCCTAACCCTAACCTAAACCTAACGCAAACCTAAAACCTAACCGTAACTCTAACCCTAACACCAGCCCTAACCCAAAACAAACCCTAACTCAACCACTAACCCTAACCCTAATCCAAACTCTAACCCTAAACCTAACCCTAAAACGAACCCTAACCCAAAGCAAAACCTAACCATAAACCTAACCCTACACCTAACCCAAACCCAAACCCTAACCCTAACCCTTACCCTAAACCTAACCAAAACCCTAACCCTAACCCTAACCCTAACCCTAAATCTAACCCTAACCCAAACCCTGACCCTAACACTAAACCTAACCCTAACCCTAACCGTAACCCTAACCCTAACCCTAAGCCTAACCCAAACCCTACCCTTAAACCTAACCCTAAACCAAAATCTAACCCTAAACCTAACTCTAACCCAAACCTAATCCTTAACCGTAACCTTAATCCTAACCCTAACCCTAACCCTAACCCAGGCCCTAACCATAACCCTAAACCTAACCCTAAACCTAACCCTAACCTTAACCATAACCCTAACCCTAACCCTAACCCAGACCAAACCCTAAACCTAACCCTAACACTAACATTATCCCTAACCCAAACCAAACCCTAACCGTAACCCTAACCCTAACCGTAACCCATACCCAAACCCTAACACTAACCCTAACCCTAACCCACACCCTAACCCTAACCCTAACACTAACACTAACCCTAACCAAACCAAACCCTAACCCTAACTTTTACCCTAACCCTAACCTAAACGCTAACCCTAATCCTAACCCTAACCCTAACCCTAACCCAAACCAAACCCTAACCCTAACCCTAATCCTAACCCTAACACTAAAGCAAACTCTAACCCTAACTCTAACACTAACCCTAACCCTAACCCTAACCCTAATTAAAACCCTAACTCTAACCCTAACCCTAACGCAAACCCGAAACCTAACCCTAACCCAAATACAAACCCTAACCCTAACCCTAACCCTAACCCTAACCCAAACCAAACCCTAACCCAAACCCAAACACTAACCCTCACCCGAACCCTAACATTAACCCTAACCCAAAACCTAACCCTAACCCTCACCCAAACCCTAACACTACAACTAACCCTAACCCTAAACCAAACCCAAACCCTAACCTTAACCCTAATCAAAACACTAACCCTAACCCTAACCCTAACCCTAACCCTAATCCAAACCCTAACCCAAACCCAAACCCTAACCCAAACCCTAACCCAAACCCTAACCCAAAAACTTACCCTAACCCTAACCCTAACCCTAAACCAAACCCAAACCCTAACACTAACACTAACCCTAACCCTAATCCTAACCCTAACCGTAACCCTAACCCTAACCCTAACCCAAACCCTAACCTTAAACTTAACCCTAAACCAAACCCTAACCCTAAACCTAACTCTAACCCAAACCTAATCCTTAACCGTAACCTTAATCCTAACCCTAACCATAAGGCTAACCAAAGCCCTAACCCTAACCTTAACCCTAACCCTATCCCTAACACAAACCAAACCCTAACCCTAACCCTAACCATAAACCTAACCCAAACCCAAACCCTAACCCAAACTTTAACCCAAAAACTTACCCTAACCCTAACCCTAACCCAAACCCTAACCCTAAATCTAACCCTAACCCTAACCCTAACCCAAACCCTAACCCTAACCCTAACCCTAACCCAAACCCTAACCCTAAACCTAAACCTAACCCAAACCCTAATGCTTAACCTAACCCTAACCCTAACCCTAACCCTAACCCTAAACCAAACCCAAACCCTAACACTAACACTAACTCAAATCCTAACCCTATACCTAAACCAAACCGAAATCCTAACCCTAACCCTAACCGTAAACCTAACCCAAACCCAAACCCTAACCCTACACTGAAACCTAACCCGAACCCAAACCCCAACACTAACACTAACACTAACCCTAAATCTAACCCTAACCCACACCCTAACCCTAACCCTAACACTAACCCTAACCCTAACCAAACCAAACTCTAACCCTAACTTTTACCCTAACCCTAACCTAAACGCTAACCCTAATCCTAACCCTAACCCTAACCCAAACCAAACCCTAACCCTAACCCTAACCTTAATCCTAAACCTAACCCTAACCCAAACCCTAACACTAACTCTAACACTAAGCCAAACCCAAAGACTAACCCTAAACTAAACCGTAACCCTATCCCAAAGCCTAAATCTAACCCTAAACCTAACCCTAAGCAAAACACGAACCCAAACCCTAACCCTAAACCAAACCCTAACCCAAACCCTAACAATAAAACTAACTCTACCCCTAATATAAACCAAACACCTAACCCTAACCCTAACCCTAACCCTAACCCTAACCCTAACCCTAATCCAAACCCTAACTCTAAACCTAACCCTAACCCAAACCCGAAACCTAACCCTAACCCAAATACAAATCCTAACCCTAACCCTAACCCTAACTCAAACCAAACCCTAACCCAAACCCAAACACTAACCCTCACCCGAACCCTAACCTTAACCCTAACCCAAAACCTAACCCTAACCCTCACCCAAACCCTAACACTACAACTAACCCTAAACCTAAACCAAACCCAAACCCTAACCTTAACCCTAATCCAAACACTAAACCTAACCCTAACCCTAACACTAATCCAAACCCTAACCCTAACCCAAACCCTAAACTTAAACCTAACCCTAACCCTAACCCTAACTCTAACACAAACCCTAACCCTAAACCTAAACCTAACCCAAACCCTAATGCTAAACCTAACCCTAACCCTAACCCTAAACCAAAACCTAACTCTAACCCTAACCCTAATCCTAAACCAAACCCAAACCCTAACACTAACACTAACCCTAGCACTAAACCTAACCCTAATCCTAACCCTAACCGTAATCCTAACCCTAACCCTAACCCAAACCCTAACCTTAAACTTAACCCTAAACCAAACCCTAACCCTAAATCTAACTCTAACCCAAACCTAATCCTTAACCGTAACCTTAATCCAAACCCTAACCCTAAGGCTAACCCAAGCCCTAACCCTAACCTTAACCCTAACCCTATCCCTAACACAAACCAAACCCTAACCCTAACCCTAACCATAAACCTAACCCAAACCCAATCCCTAACCCAAACCCTAACCCAAAAACTTACCCTAACCCTAACCCTAACCCAAACCCTAACCGTAAATCTAACCCTAACCCTAACCCTAACCCAAACCCTAACCCTAACCCTAACCCTAACCCAAACCCTAACCCTAAACCTAAACCTAACCCAAACCCTAATGCTTAACCTAACCCTAACCCTAACCCTAACCCTAACCCTAACCCTAACCCTAAACCAAACCCAAACCCTAACACTAACACTAACCCAAATCCTAACCCTATACCTAAACCAAACCGAAATCCTAACCCTAACCCTAACCGTAAACCTAACCCAAACCCAAACCCTAACCCTACACTGAAACCAAACCCGAACCCAAACCCCAACCCTAACACTAACCCTAACCCTAAATCTAACCCTAACCCAAACCCTAACCCTAACCCTAACTCTAACACTAACCCTAACCCAAACCAAACCCCAACCCTAACGATAACCCAAACACTAACCCCCACCCCAACCCAAACCCTAACTCTAACCCTCACCCTAACCCAAACCTTAATCCTAACCCTAACCCTAACCTTAACCCAAAACCTAACTCTAACCCTCACCCTAACCCAAACCCTAACCCTGACCCTAACTCAAACCCTAACCCTAACCCAAACCCTAATACTAAGCCTAAACCTAACCCTAACCCTAACCGTAACCCTAACCCTAACCCTAAGCGTAACCGAAACCCTACCCTTAAACCTAACCCTAAACCAAAATCTAACCCAAAACCTAACTCTAACCCAAACCTAATCCTTAACTGTAACCTTAATCCTAAGCCTAACCCTAACCCTAACCCAAGCCCTAAGCATAAACCTAAACCTAACCCTAAACCTAACCCTAACCTTAACCATAACCCTAACCCTAACCCTAACCCAGACCAAACACTGACACTAACCATAACACTACCATTCTCCATAACGCAACCCAAACCCTAAGCATACCCCTAACCCTAACCGTAACCCATACCCAAACCCTAACACTAACCCTAACCCTAACCCACACCCTAACCTTAACCCTAACACTAACCCTAACCCTAACCAAACCAAACCCTAACCCTAACTTTTACCCTAACCCTAACCTAAACGCTAACCCTAATCCTAACCCTAACCCTAACCCAAACCAAACCCTAACCCTAACCCTAACCTTAATCCTAACCCTAATCCTAACCCAAACCCTAACACTAACTCTAACACTAAGCCAAACCCAAAGACTAACCCTAAACTAAACCGTAACCCTATCCCAAAGCCTAAATCTAACCCTAAACCTAACCCTAAGCAAAACACGAACCCAAACCCTAACCCTAAACCAAACCCTAACCCAAACCCTAACAATAAAACTAACTCTACCCCTAACATAAACCAAACACCTAACCCTAACCCTAACCCTAACACTAACCCTAACCCTAATCCAAACCCTAACTCTAACCCTAACCCTAACCCAAACCCGAAACCTAACCCTAAACCAAATACAAATCCTAACCCTAACCCTAACCCTAACTCAAACCAAACCCTAACCCAAACCCAAACACTAACCCTCACCCGAACCCTAACCTTAACCCTAACCCAAAACCTAACCCTAACCCTCACCCAAACCCTAACACTACAACTAACCCTAACCCTAAACCAAACCCAAACCCTAACCTTAACCCTAATCCAAACACTAACCCTAACCCTAACACTAACACTAATCCAAACCCTAACCCTAACCCAAACCCTAACCTTAAACCTAACCCTAACCCTAACCCTAACCCTAACACAAACCCTAACCCTAAACCTAAACCTAACCCAAACCCTAATGCTAAACCTAACCCTAACCCTAACCCTAAACCAAAACCTAACTCTAACCCTAACCCTAACCATAAACCAAACCCAAACCCTAACACTAACACTAACCCTAGCACTAAACCTAACCCTACTCCTAACCCTAACCGTAATCCTAACCCTAACCCTAACCCAAACCCTAACCTTAAACTTAACCCTAAACCAATCTCTAACCCTAAAACTAACTCTAACCCAAACCTATTCCTTAACCGTAACCTTAATCCTAACCCTAACCCTAAGGCTAACCCAAGCCCTAACCCTAACCTTAACCCTTACCCTATCCCTAACACAAACCAAACCCTAACCCTAACCCTAACCATAAACCTAACCCAAACCCAAACCCTAACCCAAACCCTAACCCAAAAACTTACGCTAACCCTAAGCCAAACCCTACCCTTAAACTTAACCCTAAACCAAACCCTAACCCTAAACCTAACTCTAACCCAAACCTAATCCTTAACCGTAACCTTAATCCTAACCCTAACCCTAAGGCTAAACCAAGCCCTAACCCTAACCTTAACCCTAACCCTATCCCTAACACAAACCAAACCCTAACCCTAACCCTAACCATAAACATAACCCAAACCCAAACCCTAACCAAAACCCTAACCCAAAAACTTACCCTAACCCTAACCCTAACCCAAACCCTAACCCTAAACCTAACCCTAACCCTAACCCTAACCCAAACCCTAACCCTAACCCTAACCCTAACCCAATCCCTAACCCTAAACCTAAACCTAACCCAAACCCTAATGCTAAACCTAACCCTAACCCTAACCCTAACCCTAAACCAAACCCAAATCCTAACACTAACACTAACCCAAATCCTATCCCTATACCTAAACCAAATCGAAATCCTAACCATAAACCTAACCGTAAACCTAACCCAAACCCAAACCCTAACCCTAAACTGAAACCTAACCCGAACCCAAACCCCAACCCTAACACCAACCCTAACTCTAAATCTAACCCTAACCCTAACCCTAACCCTAACCCTAAATCTAACCCTAACCCAAAACCTAACCCTAACCCAAACTCTAACACTAACCCTAACCCAAACCAAACCCTAACCGTAACGATAACCCAAACACTAACCCTCACCCTATCCCAAACCCTAAAACTAACCCTCACCCTAACCCAAACCCTAATCCTAACCCTAACCCTAACCCTAACCCAAAACCTAACTCTAACCCTCACGCTAACCCAAACCATAACCCTAACCCTAACTCAAAACCTAACCCTAACCCACACCCTAACCCTAACCCTGACACTAACACTAACCCTAACCAAACCAAACCCTAACCCTAACTTTTACCCTAACCCTAACCTAAACGCTATCCCTAATCCTAACCCTAACCCTAACCCTAACCTAAAACCAAACCCTAACCCTAACCCTAACCCTAATCCTAAACCTAACCCTAAAGCAAACTCTAACCCTAACTCTAACACTAACCCTAACCCTAACCCTAACCCTAATTAAAACCCTAACTCTAACCCTAACCCTAACGCAAACCCGAAACCTAACCCTAACCCAAATACAAACCCTAACCCTAACCCTAACCCTAACCCTAACCCAAACCAAACCCTAACCCAAACCCAAACACTAACCCTCACCCGAACCCTAACCTTAACCCTAACCCAAAACCTAACCCTAACCCTCACCCAAACCCTAACACTACAACAAACCCTAACCCTAAACCAAACCCAAACCCTAACCTTAACCCTAATCCAAACACTAACCCTAACCCTAACCCTAACCCTATCTCTAACACTAACCCTAACCCAAACCAAACCCTAACCGTAACGATAACCCAAACACTAACCCTCACCCTAACCCAAACCCTAACTCTAACCCTCACCCTAACCCAAACCTTAATCCTAACCCTAACCCTAAACTTAACCCAAAACCTAACTCTAACCCTCACCCTAACCCAAACCCTAACCCTGACCCTAACTCAAACCCTAACCCTAACCCTAACCCAAACCCTAATACTAAACCTAAACCTAACCCTAACCCTAACCGTAACCCTAACCCTAACCCTAAGCCTAACACAAACCCTACCCTTAAACCTAACCCTAAACCAAAATCTAACCCTAAACCTAACTCTAACCCAAACCTAATCCTTAACCGTAACCTTAATCCTAACCCTAACCCTAACCCTAACCCAAGCCCTAAGCATAACCCTAAACCTAACCCTAAACCTAACCCTAACCTTAACCATTACCCTAACCCTAACCCTAACCCAGACCAAACCCTAACCCTAACCCTAACACTAACATTATCCCTAACCCAAACCAAACCCTAACCATAACCCTAACCCTAACCGTAACCCATACCCAAACCCTAACACTAACCCTAACCCTAACCCACACCCTAACCCTAACCCTAACACTAACCCTAACCCTAACCAAACCAAACCCTAACCCTAATTTTTACCCTAACCCTAACCTAAACGCTAACCCTAATCCTAAACCTAACCCTAACTCAAACCAAACCCTAACCCTAACCCTAACCTTAATCCTAACCCTAACCCTAACCCAAACCCTAACACTAACTCTAACACTAAGCCAAACCCAAAGACTAACCCTAAACTAAACCGTAACCCTATCCCAAAACCTAAAACTAACCCTAAACCTAACCCTAAGCAAAACACGAACCCAAACCCTAACCCTAAACCAAACCCTAACCCAAACCCTAACAATAAAACTAACTCTACCCCTAACATAAACCAAACACCTAACCCTAACCCTAACCCTAACCCTAACCCTAACCCTAATCCAAACCCTAACTCTAACCCTAACCCTAACCCAAACCCGAAACATAACGCTAACCCAAATACAAATCCTAACCCTAACCCTAACCCTAACCCAAACCAAACCCTAACCCAAACCCAAACACTAACCCTCACCCGAACCCTAACCTTAACCCTAACCCAAAACCTAACCCTAACCCTCACCCAAACCCTAACACTACAACTAACCCTAACCCTAAACCAAACCCAAACCCTAACCTTAACCCTAATCCAAACACTAAACCTAACCCTAACCCTAACACTAATCCAAACCCTAACCCTAACCCAAACCCTAACCCTAAACCTAAACCTAAACCTAACCCTAACCCTAACCCAAAACCTAACCCTAAACCTTAACCTAACCCAAACCCTAATGCTAAACCTAACCCTAACCCTAACCCTAACCCTAAACCAAAACCTAACTCTAACCCTAACCCTAACTCTTAACCAAACCCAAACCCTAACACTAACACTAACCCCAGCACTAAACCTAACCCTAATCCTAACCCTAACCGTAATCCTAACCCTAACCCTAACCCAAACCCTAACCTTAAACTTAACCCTAAACCAATCCCTAACCCTAAAACTAACTCTAACCCAACCCTATTCCTTAACCGTACCTTAATCCTAACCCTAACCCTAAGGCTAACCCAAGCCCTAACCCTAACCTTAACCCTTACCCTCTCCCTAACACCAACCAAACCCTAACCCTAACCCTAACCATAAACCTAACCCAAACCCAAACCCTAACCCAAACCCTAACCGAAAAATTTACCCTAACCCTAACCCTAACCCAAACCCTACCCTTAAACTTAACCCTAAACCAAACCCTAACCCTAAACCTAACTCTAACCCAAACCTAATCCTTAACCGTAACCTTAATCCTAAACCTAACACTAAGGCTAAACCAAGCCCTAACCCTAACCTTAACCCTAACCCTATCACTAACACAAACCAAACCCTAACCCTAACCCTAACCATAAACCTAACCCAAACCCAAACCCTAAACAAAACCCTAACCCAAAAACTTACCCTAACCCTAACCCTAACCCAAACCCTAACCCGAAACCTAACCCTAACCCTAACCCTAACCCAAACCCTAACCCTAACCCTAACCCTAACACAAACCCTAACCATAAACCTAAACCTAACCCAAACCCTAATGCTAAACCTAACCCTAACCCTAACCCTAACCCTAAACCAAACCCAAACCCTAACACTAACACTAACTCAAATCCTATCCCTATACCTAAACCAAAACGAAATCCTAACCCTAACCCTAACCGTAAACCTAACCCAAACCCAAACGCTAACCCTAAACTGAAACCTAACCCGAACCCAAACCCCAACCCTAACACTAACCCTAACCCTAAATCTAACCCTAACCCTAACGATAACCCTAACCCTAAATCTAACCCTAACCCAAACCCTAACCCTAACCCAAACTCTAACACTAACCCTAACCCAAACCAAACCCTAACCGTAACGATAACCCAAACACTAACCCTCACCCTATCCCAAACCCTAACTCTAACCCTCACCCTAACCCAAACCCTAATCCTAACCCTAACCCTAACCCTAACCCAAAACCTAACTCTAACCCTCACCCTAACCCAAACCCTAACCCTAACCCTAACTCAAACCCTAACCCTAACCCTAACCCAAACCCTAACACTAAACCTAAACCTAACCATAACCCTAACCGGAACCCTAAGCCTAACCCTAAGCCTATCCCAAACCCTACCCTTAAACCTAACCCTAAACCAAAATCTAACCCTAAACCTAACTCTAACCCAAACCTAATCCTTAACCGTAACCTTAATCCTAACCCTAACCCTAACCCTAACCCAAGCCCTAAGCATAACCATAAACCTAACCTTAAATCTAACCCTAACCTTAACCATAACCCTAACCCTAACCCAGACCAAACCCTAACCCTAACCCTAACACTAACATTATCCCTAACCCAAACCAAACCATAACCATAACCCTAACCCTAACCGTAACCCATACCCAAACCCTAACACTAACTCTAACCCTAACCCTAACACTAACCCTAACCCTAACACTAACCCTAACCCTAACCAAACCAAACCCTAACCCTAACTTTTACCCTAACCCTAACCTAAACGCTAACCCTAATATTAACCCTAACCCTAACCCTAACCCTAATCCAAAACCTAACTCTAACCCTAACCCTAACCCAAACCCGAAACATAACGCTAACCCAAATACAAATCCTAACCCTAACCCTAACCCTAACCAAAACCAAACCCTAACCCAAACCCAAACACTAACCCTCACCCGAACCCTAACCTTAACCCTAACCCAAAACCTAACCCTAACCCTCACCCAAACCCTAACACTACAACTAACCCTAAACCTAAACCAAACCCAAATCCTAACCTTAACCCTAATCCAAACACTAACCCTAAACGTAACCCTAACCCTAATCCAAACCCTAACCCTAAACCAAACCCTAACCCTAAACCTAACCCTAACCCTAACCCTAACCCTAACCCTAACCCTAACCCAAACCCTAACCCTAAACCTAAACCTAACCCAAACCCTAATGCTAAACCTAACCCTAACACTAACCCTAACCCTAAACCAAAACCTAACTCTAACCCTAACCCTAACCCTAAACCAAACCCAAACCCTAACACTAACACTAACCTTAGCACTAAACCTAACCCTAATCCTAACCCTAACCGTAATCCTAACCCTAACCCTAATCCAAACCCTAACCTTAAACTTAACCCTAAACCAATCCCTAACCCTAAAACTAACTCTAACCCAAACCTATTCCTTAACCGTAACCTTAATCGTAACCCTAACCCTAAGGCTAACCCAAGCCCTAACCCTAACCTTAACCCTTACCCTATCCCTAACACAAACCAAACCCTAACCCTAACCCTAACCATAAACCTAACCCAAACCCAAACCCTAACCCAAACCCTAACCCAAAAACTTACCCTAACCCTAACCCTAACCCAAACCCTAACCTTAAACTTAACCCTAAAATAACCCTAACCCTAAACCTAACTCTAACCCAAACCTAATCCTTAACCCTAACCCTAACCCTAACCCTAACCCAAACCCTAACCCTAAACCTAAAACTAACCCTAACCCTAACCCAAACCCTAACCCTAACCCTAAAACTAACACAAACCCTAACCCTAAACCTAAACCTAACCCAAACCCTAATGCTAAACCTAACCCTAACCCTAACCCTAACCCTAACCCTAAACCAAACCCAAACCCTAACACTAACACTAACACAAATCCTAACCCTATACCTAAACCAAATCGAAATCCTAACCCTAACCCTAACCGTAAACCTAACCCAAACCCAAACCCTAAACCTAAACTGAAACCTAACCCGAACCCAAACCCCAACCCTAACACTAACCCTAACCCTAATTCTAACCCTAACCCTAACCCTAACCCTAACCCTAAATCTAACCCTAACCCAAACCCTAACCCTAACCCAAACTCTAACACTAACCCTAACCCAAACCAAAGCCTAACCGTAACGATAACCCAAACACTAACCCTCACCCTATCCCAAACCCTAACTCTAACCCTCACCCTAACCCAAACCCTAATCCTAACCCTAACCCTAACCCTAACCCAAAACCTAACTCTAAACCTCACCCTAACCCAAACCCTAACCCTAACCCTAACTCAAACCCTAACCCTAACCCTAACCCAAACCCTAACACTAAACCTAAACCTAACCCTAACGCTAACCGTAACACTAACCCTAACCCTAAGCCTAACCCAAACCCTACCCTTAAACCTAACCCTAAACCAAAATCTAACCCTAAACCTAATTCTAACCCAAAACTAATCCTTAACCGTAACCTTAATCCTAACCCTAACCCTAACCCAAGCCCTAAGCATAACCATAAACCTAAGCCTAAACCTAACCCTAACCTTAACCATAACCCTAACCCTAACACTAACCCAGACCAAACCCTAACCCTAACCCTAAAACTAACATTATCCCTAACCCAAACCAAACCCTAACCATAAACCTAACCCTAACCCTAACTCATACGCAAACCCTAACACTAACCCTAACCCTAACCCACACCCTAACCCTAACCCTAACACTAACCCTAACCCTAAACAAACCAAACCCTAACCCTAACTTTTACCCTAACCCTAACCTAAAGGCTAACCCTAATCCTAACCCTAACCCTAACCCTAACCCAAACCAAACCCTAACCCTAACCCTAACCCCAATCCTAACCCTAACCCTAACCCAAACCCTAACCCTAACTCAAACACTAAGCCAAACCCAAAGCCTAACCCTAAACTAAACCGTAACTCTATCCCAAAGCCTAAATCTATCCCTAAATCTAACCCTAAGCAAAACACGAACCCAAACCCTAACCCTAAACCAAACCCTAACCCAAACCGTAACGATAAAACTAACTCTACCAATAACATAAACCAAAAACCTAACCCTAACCCTAACCCTAACCCTAACCCTAATCCAAACCCTAACTCTAACCCAAACCCTAACCCAAACCCGAAACCTAACCCTAACCCAAATACAAACCCTAACCCAAACCCTAACCCTAACCCAAACTCTAACAGTAACCCTAACCCAAACCAAACCCTAACCGTAACGATAACCCAAACACTAACCCTCAACCTATCCCAAACCCTAACTCTAACCCTCACCCTAACCCAAACCCTAATCCTAAAACTAACCCTAACCCTAACCCAAAACCTAACTCTAACCCTCACCCTAACCCAAACCCTAACCCTAACCCTAACTCAAACCCTAACCCTAACCCTAACCCAAACCCTAACACTAAACCTAAACCTAACCATAACCCTAACCGGAACCCTAACCCTAACCCAAAGCCTATCCCAAACCCTACCCTTAAACCTAACCCTAAACCAAAATCTAACCCTAAACCTAACTCTAACCCAAACCTAATCCTTAACCGTAACCTTAATCCTAACCCTCACCCTAACCCTAACCCAAGCCCTAAGCATAACCCTAAACCTAACCTTAAACCTAACCCTAACCTTAACCATAACCCTAACCCTAACCCTAACCCAGACCAAAACCTAACCCTAACCCTAACACTAACATTATCCCTAACCCAAACCAAACCATAACCATAACCCTAACCCTAACCGTAACCCATACCCAAACCCTAACACTAACTCTAACCCTAACCCTAACACTAACCCTAACCCTAACACTAACCCTAACCCTAACCAAACCAAACCCTAACCCTAACTTTTACCCTAACCCTAACCTAAACGCTAACCCTAATCCTAACCCTAACCCTAACCCTAACCCTAATCCAAACCCTAACTCTAACCCTAACCCTAACCCAAGCCCGAAACATAACCCTAACCCAAATACAAATCCTAACCCTAACCCTAACCCTAACCAAAACCAAACCCTAACCCAAACCCAAACACTAACCCTCACCCGAACCCTAACCTTAACCCTAACCCAAAACCTAACCCTAACCCTCACCCAAACCCTAACACTACAACTAACCCTAAACCTAAACCAAACCCAAACCCTAACCTTAACCCTAATCCAAACACTAACCCTAAACGTAAGCCTAACCCTAATCCAAACCCTAACCCTAAACCAAACCCTAACCCTAAACCTAACCCTAACCCTAACCCTAACCCTAACCCTAACCCAAACCCTAACCCTAAACCTAAACCTAATCCAAACCCTAATGCGAAACCTAACCCTAACACTAACCCTAATCCTAAACCAAAACCTAACTCTAACCCTAACCCTAACCCTAAACCAAACCCAAACCCTAACACTAACACTAACCTTAGCACTAAACCTAACCCTAATCCTAACCCTAACCGTAATCCTAACCCTAACCCTAACCCAAACCCTAACCTTAAACTTAACCCTAAACCAATCCCTAACCCTAAAACTAACTCTAACCCAAACCTATTCCTTAACCGTAACCTTAATCCTAACCCTAACCCTAAGGCTAACCCAAGCCCTAACCCTAACCTTAACCCTTACCTTATCCCTAACACAAACCAAACCCTAACCCTAACCCTAACCATAAACCTAACCCAAACCCAAACCCTAACCCAAACCCTAACCCAAAAACTTACCCTAACCCTAACCCTAACCCAAACCCTAACCTTAAACTTAACCCTAAAATAACCCTAACCCTAAACCTAACTCTAACCCAAACCTAATCCTTAAGCCTAACCCTAACCCTAACCCTAACCCAAACCCTAACCCTAAACCTAACCCTAACCCTAACCCTAACCCAAACCCTAACCCTAACCCTAACCCTAACCGAAACCCTAACCCTAAACCTAAACCTAACCCAAACCCTAATGCTAAACCTAACCCTAACCCTAACCCTAACCCTAACCCTAAACCAAACCCAAACCCTAACACTAACACTAACCCAAATCCTAACCCTATACCTAAACCAAATCGAAATCCTAACCCTAACCCTAACCGTAAACCTAACCCAAACCCAAACCCTAACCCTAAACTGAAACCTAACCCGAACCCAAACCCCAACCCTAAAACTAACCCTAACCCTAAATCTAACCCTAACCCTAACGATAACCCTAACCCTAAATCTAACCCTAACCCAAACCCTAACCCTAACCCAAACTCTAACACTAACCCTAACCCAAACCAAACACTAACCGTAACGATAACCCAAACACTAACCCTCACCCTATCCCAAACCCTAACCATAAACCTAACCCAAACCCAAACCCTAATCCTAACCCTAACCCTAACCCTAACCCAAAACCTAACTCTAGCCCTCACCCTAACCCAAACCCTAACCCTAACCCTAACTCAAACCCTAACCCTAACCCTAACCCAAACCCTAACACTAAACCTAAACCTAACCATAACCCTAACCGGAACCCTAACCCTAACCCTAAGCCTATCCCAAACCCTACCCTTAAACCTAACCCTAAAACAAAATCTAACCCTAAACCTAACTCTAACCCAAACCTAATCCTTAACCGTAACCTTAATCCTAACCCTAACCCTAACCCTAACCCAAGCCCTAAGCATAACCCTAAACCTAACCTTAAACCTAACCCTAACCTTAACCATAACCCTAACCCTAACCCTAACCCAGACCAAACCCTAACCCTAACCCTAACACTAACATTATCCCTAACCCAAACCAAACCATAACCATAACCCTAACCCTAACCGTAACCCATACCCAAACCCTAACACTAACTCTAAACCTAACCCTAACACTAACCCTAACCCTAACACTAACCCTAACCCTAACCCTAACCAAACCAAACCCTAACCCTAACTTTTACCCTAACCCTAACCTAAACGCTAACCCTAATCCTAACCCTAACCCTAACCCTAATCCAAACCCTAACTCTAACCCTAACCCTAACCCAAACCCGAAACATAACCCTAACCCAAATACAAATCCTAACCCTAACCCTAACCCTAACCAAAACCAAACCCTAACCCAAACCCAAACACTAACCCTCACCCGAACCCTAACCTTAACACTAACCCAAAACCTAACCCTAACCCACACACACACCCTACCACTACAACTCACCCTACACCTAAACCAAACCCACACCCTACCCTTACCCCTAATCCACACACTAACCCTAAACGTAACCCTAACCCTAATCCAAACCCTAACCCTAAACCAAACCCTAACCCTAAACCTAACCCTAACCCTAACCCTAACCCTAACTCTAACCCAAACCCTAACCCTAAACCTAAACCTAACCCAAACCCTAATGCTAAACCTAACCCTAACACTAACCCTAACCCTAAACCAAAACCTAACTCTAACCCTAACCCTAACCCTAAACCAAACCCAAACCCTAACACTAACACTAACCTTAGCACTAAACCTAACCCTAATCCTAACCCTAACCGTAATCCTAACCCTAACCCTAACCCAAACCCTAACCTTAAACTTAACCCTAAACCAATCCCTAACCCTAAAACTAACTCTAACCCAAACCTATTCCTTAACCGTAACCTTAATCCTAACCCTAACCCTAAGGCTAACCCAAGCCCTAACCCTAACCTTAACCCTTACCTTATCCCTAACACAAACCAAACCCTAACCCTAACCCTAACCATAAACCTAACCCAAACCCAAACCCTAACCCAAACCCTAACCCAAAAACTTACCCTAACCCTAACCCTAACCCAAACCCTAACCTTAAACTTAACCCTAAAATAACCCTAACCCTAAACCTAACTCTAACCCAAACCTAATCCTTAACCCTAACCCTAACCCTAACCCTAACCCAAACCCTAACCCTAAACCTAACCCTAACCCTAACCCTAACCCAAACCCTAACCCTAACCCTAACCCTAACCGAAACCCTAACCCTAAACCTAAACCTAACCAAAACCCTAATGCTAAACCTAACCCTAACCCTAACCCTAACCCTAACCCTAAACCAAACCCAAACCCTAACACTAACACTAACCCAAATCCTAACCCTATACCTAAACCAAATCGAAATCCTAACCCTAACCCTAACCGTAAACCTAACCCAAACCCAAACCCTAACCCTAAACTGAAACCTAACCCGAACCCAAACCCCAACCCTAACACTAACCCTAACCCTAAATCTAACCCTAACCCTAACGATAAACCTAACCCTAAATCTAACCCTAACCCAAACCCTAACCCTAACCCAAACTCTAACACTAACCCTAACCCAAACCAAACCCTAACCGTAACGATAACCCAAACACTAACCCTCACCCTATCCCAAACCCTAACTCTAACCCTCAGCCTAACCCAAACCCTAATCCTAACCCTAACCCTAACCCTAACCCAAAACCTAACTCTAACCCTCACCCTAACCCAAACCCTAACCCTAACCCTAACTCAAACCCTAACCCTAACCCTAACCCAAACCCTAACACTAAACCTAAACCTAACCATAACCCTAACCGGAACCCTAACCCTAACCCTAAGCCTATCCCAAACCCTACCCTTAAACCTAACCCTAAACCAAAATCTAACCCTAAACCTAACTCTAACCCAAACCTAATCCTTAACCGTAACCTTAATCCTAACCCTAACCCTAACCCTAACCCAAGCCCTAAGAATAACCCTAAACCTAACCTTAAACCTAACCCTAACCTTAAACATAACCCTAACCCTAACCCAAACCCAGACCAAACCCTAACCCTAACCCTAACACTAACATTATCCCTAACCCAAACCAAACCATAACCATAACCCTAAGCCTAACCGTAACCCTTACCCAAACCCTAACACTAACTCTAACCCTAACCCTAACACTAACCCTAACCCTAACACTAACCCTAACCCTAACCCTAACCAAACCAAACCCTAACCCTAACTTATACCCTAACCCTAACCTAAACGCTAACCCTAATCCTAACCATAAACCTAACCCTAACCCTAATCCAAACCCTAACTCTAACCCTAACCCTAACCCAAACCCGAAACATAACGCTAACCCAAATACAAATCCTAACCCTAACCCTAACCCTAACCAAAACCAAACCCTAACCCAAACCCAAACACTAACCCTCACCCGAACCCTAACCTTAACCCTAACCCAAAACCTAACCCTAACCCTCACCCAAACCCTAACACTACAACTAACCCTAAACCTAAACCAAACCCAAACCCTAACCTTAACCCTAATCCAAACACTAACCCTAAACGTAACCCTAACCCTAATCCAAACCCTAACCCTAAACCAAACCCTAACCCTAAACCTAACCCTAACCCTAACCCTAACCCTAACCCTAACCCAAACCCTAACCCTAAACCTAAACCTAACCCAAACCCTAATGCTAAACCTAACCCTACCACTACCCCTACCCCTAAACCAAAACCTAACTCTACCCCTAACCCTAACCCTAAACCAAACCCAAACCCTAACACTAACACTAACCTTAGCACTAAACCTAACCCTAATCCTAACCCTAACCGTAATCCTAACCCTAACCCTAATCCAAACCCTAACCTTAAACTTAACCCTAAACCAATCCCTAACCCTAAAACTAACTCTAACCCAAACCTATTCCTTAACCGTAACCTTAATCCTAACCCTAACCCTAAGGCTAACCCAAGCCCTAACCCTAACCTTAACCCTTACCCTATTCCTAACACAAACCAAACCCTAACCCTAACCCTAACCATAAACCTAACCCAAACCCAAACCCTAACCCAAACCCTAACCCAAAAACTTACCCTAACCCTAACCCTAACCCAAACCCTAACCTCAAACTTAACCCTAAAATAACCCTAACCCTAAACCTAACTCTAACCCAAACCTAATCCTTAACTCTAACCCTAACCCTAACCCAAACCCTAACCCTAAACCTAACCCTAACCCTAACCCTAACCCTAACCCTAACCCTAACCCTAACCCTAACCCAAACCCTAACCCTAAACCTAAACCTAACCCAAACCCTAATGCTAAACCTAACCCTAACCCTAACCCTAACCCTAACCCTAAACCAAACCCAAACCCTAACACTAACACTAACCCAAATCCTAACCCTATACCTAAACCAAATCGAAATCCTAACCCTAACCCTAACCGTAAACCTAACCCAAACCCAGACCCTAACCCTAAACTGAAACCTAACCCGAACCCAAACCCCAACCCTAACACTAACCCTAACCCTAATTCTAACCCTAACCCTAACCCTAACCCTAACCCTAACCCTAACCCTAAATCTAACGCTAACCCAAACCCTAACCCTAACCCAAACTCTAACACTAACCCTAACCCAAACCAAACCCTAACCGTAACGATAACCCAAACACTAACCCTCACCCTATCCCAAACCCTAACTCTAACCCTCACCCTAACCCAAACCCTAATCCTAACCCTAAAGCTAACCCTAACCCAAAACCTAACTCTAAACCTCACCCTAACCCAAACCCTAACCCTAACCCTAACTCAAACCCTAACCCTAACCCTAACCCAAACCCTAACACTAAACCTAAACCTAACCCTAACGCTAACCGTAACCCTAACCCTAACCCTAAGCCTAACCCAAACCCTACCCTTAAACGTAACCCTAAACCAAAATCTAACCCTAAACCTAATTCTAACCCAAAACTAATCCTTAACCGTAACCTTAAACCTAACCCTAACCCTAACCCTAACCCTAACCCTAACCCTAACTCAAACCCTAACCCTAACCCTAACCCCAACCCTAACCCTAACCCTAACCCAAACCCAAACACTAACCCTCACCCGAACCCTAACCTTAACACTAACCCAAAACCTAACCCTAACCCTCACCCAAACCCTAACACTACAACTAACCCTAAACCTAAACCAAACCCAAACCCTAACCTTAACCCTAAGCCAAACACTAACCCTAAACGTAACCCTAACCCTAATCCAAACCCTAACCCTAAACCAAACCCTAACCCTAAACCTAACCCTAACCCTAACCCTGACCCTAACTCTAACCCAAACCCTAACCCTAAACCTAAACCTAACCCAAACCCTAATGCTAAACCTAACCCTAACACTAACCCTAACCCTAAACCAAAACCTAACTCTAACCCTAACCCTAACCCTAAACCAAACCCAAACCCTAACACTAACACTAACCTTAGCACTAAACCTAACCCTAATCCTAACCCTAACCGTAATCCTAACCCTAACCCTAACCCAAACCCTAACCTTAAACTTAACCCTAAACCAATCCCTAACCCTAAAACTAACTCTAACCCAAACCTATTCCTTAACCGTAACCTTAATCCTAACCCTAACCCTAAGGCTAACCCAAGCCCTAACCCTAACCTTAACCCTTACCTTATCCCTAACACAAACCAAACCCTCACCCTAACCCTAACCATAAACCTAACCCAAACCCAAACCCTAACCCAAACCCTAACCCAAAAACTTACCCTAACCCTAACCCTAACCCAAACCCTAACCTTAAACTTAACCCTAAAATAACCCTAACCCTAAACCTAACTCTAACCCAAACCTAATCCTTAACCCTAACCCTAACCCTAACCCTAACCCAAACCCTAACCCTAAACCTAACCCTAACCCTAACCCTAACCCAAACCCTAACCCTAACCCTAACCCTAACCGAAACCCTAACCCTAAACCTAAACCTAACCAAAACCCTAATGCTAAACCTAACCCTAACCCTAACCCTAACCCTAACCCTAAACCAAACCCAAACCCTAACACTAACACTAACCCAAATCCTAACCCTATACCTAAACCAAATCGAAATCCTAACCCTAACCCTAACCGTAAACCTAACCCAAACCCAAACCCTAACCCTAAACTGAAACCTAACCCGAACCCAAACCCCAACCCTAACACTAACCCTAACCCTAAATCTAACCCTAACCCTAACGATAAACCTAACCCTAAATCTAACCCTAACCCAAACCCTAACCCTAACCCAAACTCTAACACTAACCCTAACCCAAACCAAACCCTAACCGTAACGATAACCCAAACACTAACCCTCACCCTATCCCAAACCCTAACTCTAACCCTCAGCCTAACCCAAACCCTAATCCTAACCCTAACCCTAACCCTAACCCAAAACCTAACTCTAACCCTCACCCTAACCCAAACCCTAACCCTAACCCTAACTCAAACCCTAACACTAACCCTAACCCAAACCCTAACACTAAACCTAAACCTAACCATAACCCTAACCGGAACCCTAACCCTAACCCTAAGCCTATCCCAAACCCTACCCTTAAACCTAACCCTAAACCAAAATCTAACCCTAAACCTAACTCTAACCCAAACCTAATCCTTAACCGTAACCTTAATCCTAACCCTAACCCTAACCCTAACCCAAGCCCTAAGAATAACCCTAAACCTAACCTTAAACCTAACCCTAACCTTAAACATAACCCTAACCCTAACCCTAACCCAGACCAAACCCTAACCCTAACCCTTACACTAACATTATCCCTAACCCAAACCAAACCATAACCATAACCCTAACCCTAACCGTAACCCATACCCAAACCCTAACACTAACTCTAACCCTAACCCTAACACTAACCCTAACCCTAACACTAACCCTAACCCTAACCCTAACCAAACCAAACCCTAACCCTAACTTATACCCTAACCCTAACCTAAACGCTAACCCTAATCCTAACCATAAACCTAACCCTAACCCTAATCCAAACCCTAACTTTAACCCTAACCCTAACCCAAACCCGAAACATAACGCTAACCCAAATACAAATCCTAACCCTAACCCTAACCCTAACCAAAACCAAACCCTAACCCAAACCCAAACACTAACCCTCACCCGAACCCTAACCTTAACCCTAACCCAAAACCTAACCCTAACCCTCACCCAAACCCTAACACTACAACTAACCCTAAACCTAAACCAAACCCAAACCCTAACCTTAACCCTAATCCAAACACTAACCCTAAACGTAACCCTAACCCTAATCCAAACCCTAACCCTAAACCAAACCCTAACCCTAAACCTAACCCTAACCCTAACCCTAACCCTAACCCTAACCCAAACCCTAACCCTAAACCTAAACCTAACCCAAACCCTAATGCTAAACCTAACCCTAACACTAACCCTAACCCTAAACCAAAACCTAACTCTAACCCTAACCCTAACCCTAAACCAAACCCAAACCCTAACACTAACACTAACCTTAGCACTAAACCTAACCCTAATCCTAACCCTAACCGTAATCCTAACCCTAACCCTAATCCAAACCCTAACCTTAAACTTAACCCTAAACCAATCCCTAACCCTAAAACTAACTCTAACCCAAACCTATTCCTTAACCGTAACCTTAATCCTAACCCTAACCCTAAGGCTAACCCAAGCCCTAACCCTAACCTTAACCCTTACCCTATTCCTAACACAAACCAAACCCTAACCCTAACCCTAACCATAAACCTAACCCAAACCCAAACCCTAACCCAAACCCTAACCCAAAAACTTACCCTAACCCTAACCCTAACCCAAACCCTAACCTCAAACTTAACCCTAAAATAACCCTAACCCTAAACCTAACTCTAACCCAAACCTAATCCTTAACTCTAACCCTAACCCTAACCCAAACCCTAACCCTAAACCTAACCCTAACCCTAACCCTAACCCAAACCCTAACCCTAACCCTAACCCTAACCCAAACCCTAACCCTAAACCTAAACCTAACCCAAACCCTAATGCTAAACCTAACCCTAACCCTAACCCTAACCCTAACCCTAAACCAAACCCAAACCCTAACACTAACACTAACCCAAATCCTAACCCTATACCTAAACCAAATCGAAATCCTAACCCTAACCCTAACCGTAAACCTAACCCAAACCCAGACCCTAACCCTAAACTGAAACCTAACCCGAACCCAAACCCCAACCCTAACACTAACCCTAACCCTAATTCTAACCCTAACCCTAACCCTAACCCTAACCCTAACCCTAACCCTAAATCTAACCCTAACCCAAACCCTAACCCTAACCCAAACTCTAACACTAACCCTAACCCAAACCAAACCCTAACCGTAACGATAACCCAAACACTAACCCTCACCCTATCCCAAACCCTAACTCTAACCCTCACCCTAACCCAAACCCTAATCCTAACCCTAAAGCTAACCCTAACCCAAAACCTAACTCTAAACCTCACCCTAACCCAAACCCTAACCCTAACCCTAACTCAAACCCTAACCCTAACCCTAACCCAAACCCTAACACTAAACCTAAACCTAACCCTAACGCTAACCGTAACCCTAACCCTAACCCTAAGCCTAACCCAAACCCTACCCTTAAACGTAACCCTAAACCAAAATCTAACCCTAAACCTAATTCTAACCCAAAACTAATCCTTAACCGTAACCTTAAACCTAACCCTAACCCTAACCCAAGCCCTAACTATAACCCTAACCCTAAGCCTAAACCTAACCCTAACCTTAACCATAACCCTAACCCTAACACTAACCCAGACCAAATCCTAACCCTAACCCTAAAACTAACATTATCCCTAACCCAAACCAAACCCTAACCATAAACCTAACCCTAACCCTAACCCATACGCAAACCCTAACACTAACCCTAACCCTAACCCACACCCTAACCCTAACCCTAACACTAACCCTAACCCTAACCAAACCAAACCCTAACCCTAACTTTTACCCTAACCCTAACCTAAAGGCTAACCCTAATCCTAACCCTAACCCTAACCCTAACCCAAACCAAACCCTAACCCTAACCCTAACCCTAATCCTAACCCTAACCCTAACCCAAACCCTAACCCTAACTCTAACACTAAGCCAAACCCAAAGCCTAACCCTAAACTAAACCGTAACTCTATCCCAAAGCCTAAATCTAACCCTAAATCTAACCCTAAGCAAAACACGAACCCAAACCCTAACCCTAAACCAAACCCTAACCCAAACCGTAACGATAAATCTAACTCTACCCCTAACATAAACCAAAAACCTAACCCTAACCCTAACCCTAACCCTAACCCTAATCCAAACCCTAACTCTAACCCTACCCCTACCACAAACTCGAAACCTCACCCTAACCCAAATACAAACCCTAACCCACACCCTAACCCTAACCCAAACTCTAACAC
>JAJHUQ010000050.1:4667500-4700000 GCA_035773235.1 Eospalax fontanierii | reverse complement strand
AACCCTAACCCTAACCCTAACCCTAACACTAACATTATCCCTAACCCAAACCAAACCATAACCATAACCCTAACCCTAACCGTAACCCATACCCAAACCCTAACACTAACTCTAACCCTAACCCTAACACTAACCCTAACCCTAACACTAACCCTAACCCTAACCCTAACCAAACCAAACCCTAACCCTAACTTATACCCTAACCCTAACCTAAACGCTAACCCTAATCCTAACCATAAACCTAACCCTAACCCTAATCCAAACCCTAACTCTAACCCTAACCCTAACCCAAACCCGAAACATAACGCTAACCCAAATACAAATCCTAACCCTAACCCTAACCCTAACCAAAACCAAACCCTAACCCAAACCCAAACACTAACCCTCACCCGAACCCTAACCTTAACCCTAACCCAAAACCTAACCCTAACCCTCACCCAAACGCTAACACTACAACTAACCCTAAACCTAAACCAAACCCAAACCCTAACCTTAACCCTAATCCAAACACTAACCCTAAACGTAACCCTAACCCTAATCCAAACCCTAACCCTAAACCAAACCCTAACCCTAAACCTAACCCTAACCCTAACCCTAACCCTAACCCTAACCCTAACCCTAACCCAAACCCTAACCCTAAACCTAAACCTAACCCAAACCCTAATGCTAAACCTAACCCTAACACTAACCCTAACCCTAAACCAAAACCTAACTCTAACCCTAACCCTAACCCTAAACCAAACCCAAACCCTAACACTAACACTAACCTTAGCACTAAACCTAACCCTAATCCTAACCCTAACCGTAATCCTAACCCTAACCCTAATCCAAACCCTAACCTTAAACTTAACCCTAAACCAATCCCTAACCCTAAAACTAACTCTAACCCAAACCTATTCCTTAACCGTAACCTTAATCCTAACCCTAACCCTAAGGCTAACCCAAGCCCTAACCCTAACCTTAACCCTTACCCTATTCCTAACACAAACCAAACCCTAACCCTGACCCTAACCATAAACCTAACCCAAACCCAAACCCTAACCCAAACCCTAACCCAAAAACTTACCCTAACCCTAACCCTAACCCAAACCCTAACCTCAAACTTAACCCTAAAATAACCCTAACCCTAAACCTAACTCTAACCCAAACCTAATCCTTAACTCTAACCCTAACCCTAACCCAAACCCTAACCCTAAACCTAACCCTAACCCTAACCCTAACCCAAACCCTAACCCTAACCCTAACCCTAACCCAAACCCTAACCCTAAACCTAAACCTAACCCAAACCCTAATGCTAAACCTAACCCTAACCCTAACCCTAACCCTAACCCTAAACCAAACCCAAACCCTAACACTAACACTAACCCAAATCCTAACCCTATACCTAAACCAAATCGAAATCCTAACCCTAACCCTAACCGTAAACCTAACCCAAACCCAGACCCTAACCCTAAACTGAAACCTAACCCGAAGCCAAACCCCAACCCTAACACTAACCCTAACCCTAATTCTAACCCTAACCCTAACCCTAACCCTAACCCTAACCCTAACCCTAACCCTAAATCTAACCCTAACCCAAACCCTAACCCTAACCCAAACTCTAACACTAACCCTAACCCAAACCAAACCCTAACCGTAACGATAACCCAAACACTAACCCTCACCCTATCCCAAACCCTAACTCTAACCCTCACCCTAACCCAAACCCTAATCCTAACCCTAAAGCTAACCCTAACCCAAAACCTAACTCTAAACCTCACCCTAACCCAAACCCTAACCCTAACCCTAACTCAAACCCTAACCCTAATCCTAACCCAAACCCTAACACTAAACCTAAACCTAACCCTAACGCTAACCGTAACCCTAACCCTAACCCTAAGCCTAACCCAAACCCTACCCTTAAACGTAACCCTAAACCAAAATCTAACCCTAAACCTAATTCTAACCCAAAACTAATCCTTAACCGTAACCTTAATCCTAACCCTAACCCTAACCCAAGCCCTAACCATAACCCTAACCCTAAGCCTAAACCTAACCCTAACCTTAACCATAACCCTAACCCTAACACTAACCCAGACCAAACCCTAACCCTAACCCTAAAACTAACATTATCCCTAACCCAAACCAAACCCTAACCATAAACCTAACCCTAACCCTAACCCATACGCAAACCCTAACACTAACCCTAACCCTAACCCACACCCTAACCCTAACCCTAACACTAACCCTAACCCTAACCAAACCAAACCCTAACCCTAACTTTTACCCTAACCCTAACCTAAAGGCTAACCCTTATCCTAACCCTAACCCTAACCCTAACCCAAACCAAACCCTAACCCTAACCCTAACCCTAATCCTAACCCTAACCCTAACCCAAACCCTAACCCTAACTCTAACACTAAGCCAAACCCAAAGCCTAACCCTAAACTAAACCGTAACTCTATCCCAAAGCCTAAATCTAACCCTAAATCTAACCCTAAGCAAAACACGAACCCAAACCCTAACCCTAAACCAAACCCTAACCCAAACCGTAACGATAAATCTAACTCTACCCCTAACATAAACCAAAAACCTAACCCTAACCCTAACCCTAACCCTAACCCTAATCCAAACCCTAACTCTAACCCTAACCCTAACCCAAACCCGAAACCTAACCCTAACCCAAATACAAACCCTAACCCAAACCCTAACCCTAACCCAAACTCTAACACTAACCCTAACCCAAACCAAACCCTAACCGTAACGATAACCCAAACACTAACCCTCACCCTATCCCAAACCCTAACTCTAACCCTCACCCTAACCCAAACCCCAATCCCAACCCTAACCCTAACCCTAACCCAAAACCTAACTCTAACCCTCACCCTAACCCAAACCCTAACCCTAACCCTAACTCAAACCCTAACACTAACCCTAACCCAAACCCTAACACTAAACCTAAACCTAACCATAACCCTAACCGGAACCCTAACCCTAACCCTAAGCCTATCCCAAACCCTACCCTTAAACCTAACCCTAAACCAAAATCTAACCCTAAACCTAACTCTAACCCAAACCTAATCCTTAACCGTAACCTTAATCCTAACCCTAAGCCTAACCCTAACCCAAGCCCTAAGCATAACCCTAAACCTAACCTTAAACCTAACCCTAACCTTAACCATAACCCTAACCCTAACCCTAACCCAGACCAAACCCTAACCCTAACCCTAACACTAACATTATCCCTAACCCAAACCAAACCATAACCATAACCCTAACCCTAACCGTAACCCATACCCAAACCCTAACACTAACTCTAACCCTAACCCTAACACTAACCCTAACCCTAACACTAACCCTAACCCTAACCAAACCAAACCCTAACCCTAATTTTTACCCTAACCCTAACCTAAACGCTAACCCTAATCCTAACCCTAACCCTAACCCTAACCCTAATCCAAACCCTAACTCTAACCCTAACCCTAACCCAAGCCCGAAACATAACCCTAACCCAAATACAAATCCTAACCCTAACCCTAACCCTAACCAAAACCAAACCCTAACCCAAACCCAAACACTAACCCTCACCCGAACCCTAACCTTAACCCTAACCCAAAACCTAACCCTAACCCTCACCCAAACCCTAACACTACAACTAACCCTAAATCTAAACCAAACCCAAACCCTAACCTTAACCCTAATCCAAACACTAACCCTAAACGTAACCCTAACCCTAATCCAAACCCTAACCCTAAACCAAACCCTAACCCTAAACCTAACCCTAACCCTAACCCTAACCCTAACCCTAACCCAAACCCTAACCCTAAACCTAAACCTAACCCAAACCCTAATGCTAAACCTAAAGCTAACACTAACCCTAACCCTAAACCAAAACCTAACTCTAACCCTATGCCTAACCCTAAACCAAACCCAAACCCTAACACTAACACTAACCTTAGCACTAAACCTAACCCTAATCCTAACCCTAACCGTAATCCTAACCGTACCCCTCGCCCAAACCCTAACCTTAAACTTAACCCTAAACCAATCCCTAACCCTAAAACTAACTCTACCCCAAGCCTATTCCTTAACCGTAACCTTAATCCTATCCCTAACCCTAAGGCTAACCCAAGCCCTAACCCTAACCTTAACCCTTACCTTATCCCTAACACAAACCAAACCCTAACCCTAACCCTAACCATAAACCTAACCCAAACCCAAACCCTAACCCAAACCCTAACCCAAAAACTTACCCTAACCCTAACCCTAACCCAAACCCTAACCTTAAACTTAACCCTAAAATAACCCTAAACCTAAACCTAACTCTAACCCAAACCTAATCCTTAACCCTAACCCTAACCCTAAACCTAACCCAAACCCTAACCCTAAACCTAACCCTAACCCTAACCCTAACCCAAACCCTAACCCTAACCCTAACCCTAACCCAAACCCTAACCCTAAACCTAAACCTAACCCAAACCCGAATGCTAAACCTAACCCTAACCCTAACCCTAACCCTAACCCTAAACCAAACCCAAACCCTAACACTAACACTAACCCAAATCCTAACCCCATACCTAAACCAAATCGAAATCCTAACCCTAACCCTAACCGTAAACCTAACCCAAACCCAAACCCTAACCCTAAACTGAAACCTAACCCGAACCCAAACCCCAACCCTAACACTAACCCTAACCCTAATTCTAACCCTAACCCTAACCCTAACCCTAAATCTAACCCTAACCCAAACCCTAACCCTAACCAAAACTCTAACACTAACCCTAACCCAAACCAAACCCTAACCGTAACGATAACCCAAACACTAACCCTCACCCTATCCCAAACCCTAACTCTAACCCTCACCCTAACCCAAACCCTAATCCTAACCCTAACCCTAACCCTAACCCAAAACCTAACTCTAAACCTCAACCTAACCCAAACCCTAACCCTAACCCTAACTCAAACCCTAACCCTAACCCTAACCCAAACCCTAACACTAAACCTAAACCTAACCCTAACCCTAACCCTAACCCTAACCCTAACCCTAACCCTAAGCCTAACCCAAACCCTACCCTTAAACGTAACCCTAAACCAAAATCTAACCCTAAACCTAACTCTAACCCAAAACTAATCCTTAACCGTAACCTTAATCCTAACCCTAACCCTAACCCAAGCCCTAACCATAACCCTAAACCTAAGCCTAAACCTAACCCTAACCTTAACCGTAACCCTAACCCTAACACTAACCCAGACCAAACCCTAACCCTAACCCTAACACTAACATTATCCCTAACCCAAACCAAACCCTAACCATAACCCTAACCCTAACCCATACCCAAACCCTAACACTAACCCTAACCCTAACCCACACCCTAACCCTAACCCTAACCCTAACACTAACCCTAACCCTAACCAAACCAAACCCTAACCCTAACTTTTACCCTAACCCTAACCTAAAGGCTAACCCTAATCCTAACCCTAACCCTAACACTAACCCAAACCAAACCCTAACCCTAACCATCACCCTAATCCTAACCCTAACCCTAACCCAAACCCTAACCCTAACTCTAACACTAAGCCAAACCCAAAGCCTAACCCTAAACTAAACCGTAACCCTATCCCAAAGCCTAAATCTAACCCTAAATCTAACCCTAAGCAAAACACGAACCCAAACCCTAACCCTAAACCAAACCCTAACCCAAACCGTAACGATAAAAGTAACTCTACCCCTAACATAAACCAAAAACCAAACCCTAACCCTAACCCTAACCCTAACCCTAATCCAAACCCTAACTCTAACCCTAACCCTAACCCAAACCCGAAACCTAACCCTAACCCAAATACAAACCCTAACCCTAACCCTAACCCTAACCCAAACCAAACCCTAACCCAAACCTAAACACTAACCCTCACCCGAACGCTAACCCAAAACCTAACCCTAACCCTCACCCAAACCCTAACACTACAACTAACCCTAACCCTAAACCAAACCCAAACCCTAACCTTAACCCTAATCCAAACACTAACCCTAACCCTAACCCTAATCCAAACCCTAACCCTAACCCAAACCCTAAAGCTAAACCTAACCCTTACCCTAACCCTAACCCTAACCCAAACCCTAACCCTAAACCTAAACCTAACCCAAACCCTAATACTAAACCGAGCCCTAACCCTTACCCAAAACCTAACTCTAACCCTAACCCTAACCCTAAACCAAACCCAAACCCTAACACTAACACTAACCCTAGGACTAAACCTAACCCTAATCCTAACCCTAACCGTAACCCTAACCCTAACCCTAACCCAAACCCTAACCTTAAACTTAACCCTAAACCAATCCCTAACCCTAAACCTAACTCTAACCCAAACCTATTAATTAACCGTAACCTTAATCCTAACCCTAACTCTAAGGCTAACCCAAGCCCTAACCCTAACCTTAACCCTAACCCTATCCCTAACACAAACCAAACCCTAACCCTAACCCTAACCATAAACCTAACCCAAACCCAAACCCTAACCCAAACCCTAACCCAAAAACTTACCCTAACCCTAAACCTAACCCAAACCCTAACCTTAAACCTAACCCTAAACCAAACACTTACCCTAAACCTAACTCTAACCCAAACCTATTCCTTAACCATAACCTTAATCCTAACCCTAACCGTAACCCTAACCCAAGCCCTAACCCTAACCCTAAACCTAACCCTAAACCTAAGCCAAACCCAAACCCTAACCCAAACCCTAACTCTAATCCTAATCCTAACTCTATCCCTACACCAAACCAAACCCTAACCCCAGCCCGTACCCTAGTCCTAACCCTAACCCTAAATCAAACCCTATCTCTAACTCTAACACTAACCCAAACCCAAAAACTAACCCTAAACTAAACCGTAACCCTAACCCAATCCCTAAATCTAACCCTAAACCTAACCCTAACCAAAACACGAACACAAACCTAACACTAAACCAAACCCTAACCCAAACCTTAACGCTAAACCTTACTCTGACCTTAACATAAACCAAAAACCTAACCCTGACCCTAAAACTAACCCAAACCCTAACCCTAACCCTAACCCAAACCATAACCCTAACCCAAACCCTAACCCTAAACCTAACCCTAACCCTAACCCTAACCCAAACCCTAACCCTAACCCTAACCCTAACCCAAAACCTAACCCTAAACCTAAACCTAACCCAAACCCTAATGCTAAATCTAACCCTAACCCTAACCCTAACCCTAACCCTAACCCAAAAACTTACCCTAACCCTAACCCTAACCCAAACCCTAACCCTAAATCTAACCCTAACCCTAACCCTAACCTAAACCCTAACCCTAACCCTAACCCTAACCCTAACCCAAACCCTAACCCTAAACCTAAACCTAACCCAAACCCTAATGCTTAACCTAACCCTAACCCTAACCCTAACCCTAAACTTAAACCAAACCCAAACCCTAACACTAACACTAACCCAAATCCTAACCCTATACCTAAACCAAACCGAAATCCTAACCTTAACCCTAACCGTAAACCTAACCCAAACCCAAACCCTAACCCTACACTAAAACCTAACCCGAACCCAAACCCCAACCCTAACACTAACCCTAACCCTAAATCTAACCCTAACCCAAAACCTAACCCTAACCCTAACTCTAACACTAACCCTAACCCAAACCAAACCCTAACCGTAACGATAACCCAAACACTAACCCTCACCCTAACCCAAACCCTAACTCTAACCCTCACCCTAACCCAAACCTTAATCCTAACCCTAACCCTAACCTTAACCCAAAACCTAACTCTAACCCTCACCCTAACCCAAACCCTAACCCTGACCCTAACTCAAACCCTAACCCTAACCTAACACAAACCCTAATACTAAACCTAAACCTAACCCTAACCCTAACCGTAACCCTAACTCTAACCCTAAGCCTAACCCAAACCCTACCCTTAAACCTAACCCTAAACCAAAATCTAACCCTAAACCTAACTCTAACCCAAACCTAATCCTTAACTGTAACCTTAATCCTAAGCCTAACCCTAACCCTAACCCAAGCCCTAAGCATAACCCTAAACCTAACCCTAAACCTAACCCTAACCTTAACCATAACCTTAACCCAAACCCTAACCCAAACCCTAACCCTAACCCTAACACTAACATTATCCCTAACCCAAACCAAACCCTAACCATAACCCTAACCCTAACCGTAACCCATAGCCAAACCCTAACACTAACCCTAACCCTAACCCACACCCTAACCCTAACCCTAACACTAACCCTAACCCTAACCAAACCAAACCCTAACCCTAACTTTTACACTAACCCTAACCTAAACGCTAACCCTAATCCTAACCCTAACCCTAACCCAAACCAAACCCTAACCCTAACCCTAACCTTAATCCTAACCCTAACCCTAACCCAAACCCTAACACTAACTCTAACACTAAGCCAAACCCAAAGCCTAACCCTAAACTAAACCGTAACCCTATCCCAAAGCCTAAATCTAACCCTAAATCTAACCCTAAGCAAAACACGAACCCAAACCCTAACCCTAAACCAAACCCTAACCCAAACCGTAACGATAAAACTAACTCTACCCCTAACATAAACCAAAAACCAAACCCTAACCCTAACCCTAACACTAACCCTAATCCAAACCCTAACTCTAACCCTAACCCTAACCCAAACCCGAAACCTAACCCTAACCCAAATACAAACCCTAACCCTAACCCTAACCCTAACCCAAACCAAACCCTAACCCAAACCTAAACACTAACCCTCACCCGAACGCTAACCCAAAACCTAACCCTAACCCTCACCCAAACCCTAACACTACAACTAACCCTAACCCTAAACCAAACCCAAACCCTAACCTTAACCCTAATCCAAACACTAACCCTAACCCTAACCCTAATCCAAACCCTAACCCTAACCCAAACCCTAAAGCTAAACCTAACCCTAACCCTAACCCTAACCCTAACCCAAACCCTAACCCTAAACCTAAACCTAACCCAAACCCTAATACTAAACCTAACCCTAACCCTAACCCAAAACCTAACTCTAACCCTAACCCTAACCCTAAACCAAACCCAAACCCTAACACTAACACTAACCCTAGGACTAAACCTAACCCTAATCCTAACCCTAACCGTAACCCTAACCCTAACCCTAACCCAAACCCTAACCTTAAACTTAACCCTAAACCAATCCCTAACCCTAAACCTAACTCTAACCCAAACCTATTAATTAACCGTAACCTTAATCCTAACCCTAACTCTAAGGCTAACCCAAGCCCTAACCCTAACCTTAACCCTAACCCTATCCCTAACACAAACCAAACCCTAACCCTAACCCTTACCATAAACCTAACCCAAACCCAAACCCTAACCCAAACCCTAACCCAAACCCTAACCCAAAAACTTACCCTAACCCTAAACCTAACCCAAACCCTAACCTTAAACCTAACCCTAAACCAAACACTTACCCTAAACCTAACTCTAACCCAAACCTATTCCTTAACCATAACCTTAATCCTAACCCTAACCGTAACCCTAACCCAAGCCCTAACCCTAACCCTAAACCTAACCCTAAACCTAAGCCAAACCCAAACCCTAACCCAAACCCTAACTCTAATCCTAATCCTAACCCTAACCCTAATCCAAACCAAACCCTAACCCTAAACCTAACCCTAACCCTAACCCTAACCCTAAATCAAACCCTAACCCTAACTCTAACACTAACCCAAATCCAAAGCCTAACCCTAAACTAAACCGTAACCCTAACCCAATCCCTAAATCTAACCCTAAACCTAACCCTAACCAAAACACGAACACAAACCTAACACTAAACCAAACCCTAACCCAAACCTTAACGCTAAACCTTACTCTGACCTTAACATAAACCAAAAACCTAACCCTGACCCTAAAACTAACCCAAACCCTAACCCTAACCCTAACCCAAACCATAACCCTAACCCAAACCCTAACCCTAAACCTAACCCTAACCCTAACCCTAACCCACACCCTAACCCTAACCCTAACCCTAACCCTAAACCTAAACCTAACCCAAACCCTAATGCTAAATCTAACCCTAACCCTAACCCTAACCCTAACCCTAACCCAAAAACTTACCCTAACCCTAACCCTAACCCAAACCCTAACCCTAAATCTAACCCTAACCCTAACCCTAACCTAAACCCTAACCCTAACCCTAACCCTAACCCTAACCCAAACCCTAACCCTAAACCTAAACCTAACCCAAACCCTAATGCTTAACCTAACCCTAACCCTAACCCTAACCCTAAACCTAAACCAAACCCAACCCCTAACACTAACACTAACCCAAATCCTAACCCTATACCTAAACCAAACCGAAATCCTAACCTTAACCCTAACCGTAAACCTAACCCCAACCCAAACCCTAACCCTACACTAAAACCTAACCCGAACCCAAACCCCAACCCTAACACTAACCCTAACCCTAAATCTAACCCTAACCCAAACCCTAACCCTAACCCTAACTCTAACACTTACCCTAACCCAAACCAAACCCTTACCGTAACGATAACCCAAACACTAACCCTCACCCTAACCCAAACCCTAACTCTAACCCTCACCCTAACCCAAACCTTAATCCTAACCCTAACCCTAACCTTAACCCAAAACCTAACTCTAACCCTCACCCTAACCCAAACCCTAACCCTGACCCTAACTCAAACCCTAACCCTAACCCTAACCCAAACCCTAATACTAAACCTAAACCTAACCCTAACCCTAACCGTAACCCTAACCCTAACCCTAAGCCTAACCCAAACCCTACCCTTAAACCTAACCCTAAACCAAAATCTAACCCTAAACCTAACTCTAACCCAAACCTAATCCTTAACTGTACCCTTAATCCTAAGCCTAACCCTAACCCTAACCCAAGCCCTAAGCATAACCCTAAACCTAACCCTAAACCTAACCCTAACCTTAACCATAACCCTAACCCTAACCCCACCCCAGACCAAACCCTAACCCTAACCCTAACACTAACATTATCCCTAACCCAAACCAAACCCTAACCATAACCCTAACCCTAACCGTAACCCATAGCCAAACCCTAACACTAACCCTAACCCTAACCCACACCCGAACCCTAACCCTAACACTAACCCTAACCCTAACCAAACCAAACCCTAACCCTAACTTTTACACTAACCCTAACCTAAACGCTAACCCTAATCCTAACCCTAACCCTAACCCAAACCAAACCCTAACCCTAACCCTAACCTTAATCCTAACCCTAACCCTAACCCAAACCCTAACACTAACTCTAACACTAAGCCAAACCCAAAGACTAACCCTAAACTAAACCGTAACCCTATCCCAAAGCCTAAATCTAACCCTAAACCTAACCCTAAGCAAAACACGAACCCAAACCCTAACCCTAAACCAAACCCTAACCCAAACCCTAACAATAAAACTAACTCTACCCCTAACATTAACCAAACACCTAACCCTAACCCTAACCCTAACCCTAACTCAAACCAAACCCTAACACAAACCCAAATACTAACCCTCACCCGAACCCTAACCTTAACCCTAACCCAAAACCTAACCCTAACCCTCACCCAAACCCTAACACTACAACTAACCCTAACCCTAAACCAAACCCAAACCCTAACCTTAACCCTAATCCAAACACTAAACCAAACCCTAACCCTAACCCAAACCCTAACCCTAAACCTAACCCTAACCCTAACCCTAACCCTAACAGAAACCCTAACCCTAAACCTAAACCTAACCCAAACCCTAATGCTAAACCTAACCCTAACCCTAACCCTAAACCAAAACCTAACTCTAACCCTAACCCTAACCCTAAACCAAACCCAAACCCTAACACTAACACTAACCCTAGCACTAAACCTAACCCTAATCCTAACCCTAACCGTAATCCTAACCCTAACCCTAACCCAAACGCTAACCTTAAACTTAACCCTAAACCAATCTCTAACCCTAAAACTAACTCTAACCCAAACCTATTCCTTAACCGTAACCTTAATCCTAACCCTAACCCTAAGGCTAACCCAAGCCCTAACCCTAACCTTAACCCTTACCCTATCCCTAACACAAACCAAACCCTAACCCTAACCCTAACCATAAACCTAACCCAACCCCAAACCCTAACCCAAACCCTAACCCAAAAACTTACGCTAACCCTAACCCAAACCCTACCCTTAAACTTAACCCTAAACCAAACCCTAACCCTAAACCTAACTCTAACCCAAACCTAATGCTTAACCGTAACCTTAATCCTAACCCTAACCCTAAGGCTAAACCAAGCGCTAACCCTAACCTTAACGCTAACCCTATACCTAACAAAAACCAAACCCTAACCCTAACCCTAACCATAAACCTAACCCAAACCCAAACCCTAACCAAAACCCTAACCCAAAAACTTACCCTAACCCTAACCCTAACCCAAACCCTAACCCTAAACCTAACCCTAACCCTAACCCATCCAAAACCCTAACCCTAACCCTAACCCTAACCCAAACCCTAACCATAAACCTAAACCTAACCCAAACCCTAATGCGAAACCTAACCCTAACCCTAAACCTAACCCTAAACCAAACCCAATCCCTAACACTAACACTAACCCAAATCCTATCCCTATACCTAAACCAAATCAAAATCCTAACCCTAACCCTAACCGTAAACGTAACCCAAACCCAAACCCTAACCCTAAACTGAAACCTGACCCGAACCCAAACCCCAACCCTAACACTAACCCTAACCCTAAATCTAACCCTAACCCTAACCCTAACCCTAACCCTAAATCTAACCCTAACCCAAACCCTAACCCTAACCCAAACTCTAACACTAACCCTAACCCAAACCAAACCCTAACCGTAACGATAACCCAAACACTAACCCTCACCCTATCCCAAACCCTAACTCTAACCCTCACCCTAACCCAAACCCTAATACTAACCCTAACCCTAACCCTAACCCAAAACCTAACTCTAACCCTCACGCTAACCCAAACCCTAACCCTAACCCTAACTCAAACCCTAACCCTAACCCACACCCTAAACCTAACCCTAACACTAACACTAACCCTAACCAAACCAAACCCTAACCCTAACTTTTACCTAACCCTAACCTAAACGCTAACCCTAATCCTAACCCTAAACCTAACCCTAACCCAAACCAAACCCTAACCCTAACCCTAACCCTAATCCTAACCCTAACCCTAAAGCAAACTCTAACCCTAACTCTAACACTAACCCTAACCCTAACGCTAACCCTAATTAAAACCCTAACTCTAACCCTAAACCTAACGCAAACCCGAAACCTAACCCTAACCCAAATACAAACCCTAACCCTAACCCTAACCCTAACACTAACCCAAACCAAACCCTAACCCAAACCCAAACACTAACCCTCACCCGAACCCTAACCTTAACCCTAACCCAAAACCTAACCCTAACCCTCACCCAAACCCTAACACTACAACAAACCCTAACCCTAAACCAAACCCAAACCCTAACCTTAACCCTAATCCAAACACTAACCCTAACCCTAACTCTAACCCTAATCCAAACCCTAACCCAAACCCAAACCCTAACCCAAACCCTAACACAAACCCTAACCCAAAAACTTACCCTTGCCCTCACCCTAACCCTAAACCCACCCCAAAACCTACGCCTAACAGCATCCCTACCCCTCATCCTAACCCTAACCGTAACCCTAACCCTAACCCTAACCCAAACCCTACCCTTAAACTTAACCCTAAACCAAACCCTAACCCTAAACCTAACTCTAACCCAAACCTAATCCTTAACCGTAACCTTAATCTTAACCCTAACCCTAAGGCTAAACCAAGCCCTAAACCTAACCTTAACCTTAACCCTATCCCTAACACAAACCAAACCCTAACCCTAACCCTAAACATAAACCTAACCCAAACCCAAACCCTAACCAAAACCCTAACCCAAAAACTTACCCTAACCCTAACCCTAACCCAAACCCTAACCCTAAACCTAACCCTAACCCTAACCCTAACCCAAACCCTAACCCTAAACCTAACCCTAACCCAAACCCTAACCCTAAACCTAAACCTAACCCAAACCCTAATGCTAAACCTAACCCTAACCATAACCCTAACCCTAAACCAAACCCAAACCCTAACACTAACACTAACACAAATCCTATCCCTATACCTAAACCAAATCTAAATCCTAACCCTAACCCTAACCGTAAACGTAACCCAAACCCAAACCCTAACCCTAAACTGAAACCTGACCCGAACCCAAACCCCAACCCTAACACTAACCCTAACCCTAAATCTAACCCTAACCCTAACCCTAAACCTAACCCTAAATCTAACCCTAACCCAAACCCTAACCCTAACCCAAACTCTAACACTAACCCTAACCCAAACAAAACCCTAACCGTAACGATAACCCAAACACTAACCCTCACCCTATCCCAAACCCTAACTCTAACCCTCACCCTAACCCAAACCCTAATCCTAACCCTAACCCTAACCCTAACCCTAACCCAAAACCTAACTCTAACCCTCACGCTAACCCAAACCCTAACCCTAACCCTAACTCAAACCCTAACCCTAACCCTAACCCACACCCTAACCCTAACCCTAACACTAACACTAACCCTAACCAAACCAAACCCTAACCCTAACTTTTACCCTAACCCTAACCTAAACGCTAACCCTAATCCTAACCCTAACCCTAACCCTAACCCTAACCCTAATCCTAAACCTAACCCTAAAGCAAACTCTAACCCTAACTCTAACACTAACCCTAACCCTAACCCTAACCCTAATTAAAACCCTAACTCGAACCCTAACCCTAACGCAAACCCGAAACCTAACCCTAACCCAAATACAAACCCTAACCCTAACCCTAACCCTACCACTAACCCAAACCAAACCCTAACCCAAACCCAAACACTAACCCTCACCCGAACCCTAACCTTAACCCTAACCCAAAACCTAACCCTAACCCTCACCCAAACCCTAACACTACAACAAACCCTAACCCTAAACCAAACCTAAACCCTAACCTTAACCCTAATCCAAACACTAATCCTAACCCTAACTCTAACCCTAATCCAAACCCTAACCCAAACCCAAACCCTAACCCAAACCCTAACCCAAAAACTTACCCTAACCCTAACCCTAACCCTAAACCAAACCCAAACCCTAACACTAACACTAACCATAACCCTAATCCTAACCCTAACCGTAACCCTAACCCTAACCCTAACCCAAACCCTAACCTTAAACTTAACCCTAAACCAAACCCTAACCCTAAACCTAATTCTAACCCAAACCTAATCCTTAACCGTAACCTTAATCCTAACCCGAACCCTAAGGCTAACCCAAGCCCTAACCCTAACCTTAACCCTAACCCTATCCCTAACACAAACCAAACCCTAACCCTAACCCTAACCATAAACCTAACCCAAACCCAAACCCTAACCCAAACCCTAACCCAAAAACTTACCCTAACCCTAACCCTAACCCAAACCCTAACCCTAAATCTAACCCTAACCCTAACCCTAACCCAAACCCTAACCCCAACCCTAACCCTAGCCCCAACCCTAACCCTAAACCTAAACCTAACCCAAACCCTAATGCTTAACCTAACCCTAACCCTAACCCTAACCCTAACCCTAACCCTAAACCAAACCCAAACCCTAACACTAACACTAACCCAAATCCTAACCTTATACCTAAACCAAACCGAAATCCTAACCCTAACCCTAACCGTAAACCTAACCCAAACCCAAACCCTAACCCTACACTGAAACCTAACCCGAACCCAAACCCCAACCCTAACACTAACCCTAACCCTAAATCTAACCCTAACCCAAAACCTAACCCTAACCCTAACTCTAACACTAACCCTAACCCAAACCAAACCCTAACCGTAATGATAACCCAAACACTAACCCTCACCCTAACCCAAACCCTAACTCTAACCCTCACCCTAACCCAAACCTTAATCCTAACCCTAACCCTAACCTTAACCCAAAACCTAACTCTAACCCTCTCCCTAACCCAAACCCTAACCCTGACCCTAACTCAAACCCTAACCCTAAACCTAACCCAAACCCTAATACTAAACCTAAACCTTACCCTAACCCTAACCGTAACCCTAACCCTAACCCTAAGCCTAACCCAAACCCTACCCTTAGACCTAACCCTAAACCAAAATCTAACCCTAAACCTAACTCTAACCCAAACCTAATCCTTAACCATAACCTTAATCCTAAGACTAACCCTAACCCTAACCCAAGCCCTAAGCATAACCCTAAACCTAACCCTAAACCTAACCCTAACCTTAACCATAACCCTAACCCTAACCCTAACCCTAACCCAGACCAAACCCTAACCCTAACCCTAACACTAACATTATCCCTAACCCAAACCAAACCATAACCATAACCCTAACCCTAACCGTAACCCATACCCAAACCCTAACACTAACTCTAACCCTAACCCTAACACTAACCCTAACCCTAACACTAACCCTAACCCTAACCAAACCAAACCCTAACCCTAACTTTTACCCTAACCCTAACCTAAACGCTAACCCTAATCCTAACCCTAACCCTAACCCTAACCCTAATCCAAAGCCTAACTCTAACCCTAACCCTAACCCAAGCCCGAAACATAACCCTAACCCAAATACAAATCCTAACCCTAACCCTAACCCTAACCCTAAAGCTAAACCTGACCCTAACCCTAACCCTAACCCTAACCCAAACCCTAACCCTAAACCTAAACCTAAGCCAAACGCTAATACTGAACCTAACCCTAACCCTAACCCAAAACCTAACTCTAACCCTAACCCTAACCCTAAACCAAACCCAAACCCTAACACTAACACTAACCCTAGGACTAAACCTAACCCTAATCCTAACCCTAACCGTAACCCTAACCCTAACCCTAACCCAAACCCTAAACTTAAACTTAACCCTAAACCAATCCCTAACCCTAAACCTAACTCTAACCCAAACCTATTAATTAACCGTAACCTTAATCCTAACCCTAACCCTAAGGCTAACCCAAGCCCTAACCCTAACCTTAACCCTAACCCTATCCCTAACACAAACCAAACCCTAACCCTAACCCTAACCATAAACCTAACCCAAACCCAAACCCTAACCCAAACCCTAACCCAAACCCTAACCCAAAAACTTGCCCTAACCCTAAACCTAACCCAAACCCTAACCTTAAACCTAACCCTAAACCAAACACTTACCCTAAACCTAACTCTAACCCAAACCTATTCCTTAACCATAACCTTAATCCTAACCCTAACCGTAACCCTAACCCAAGCCCTAACCCTAACCCTAAACCTAACCCTAAACCTAACCCAAACCCAAACCCTAACCCAAACCCTAACTCTAATCCTAATCCTAACCCTAACCCTAATCCAAACCAAACCCTAACCCTAAACTAAACCGTAACCCTAACCCTAACCCTAAATCAAACCCTAACCCTAACTCTAACACTAACCCAAACCCAAAGCCTAACCCTAAACTAAACCGGAACCCTAACCCAATCCCCAAATCTAACCCTAAACCTAACCCTAACCAAAACACGAACACAAACCTAACACTAAACCAAACCCTAACCCAAACCTTAACGCTAAACCTTACTCTGAACTTAACATAAACCAAAAACCTAACCCTGACCCTAAAACTAACCCAAACCCTAACCCTAAACCTAACCCAAACCATAACCCTAACCCAAACCCTAACCCTAAACCTAACCCTAACCCTAACCCTAACCCAAACCCTAACCCTAACCCTAACCCTAACCCAAAACCTAACCCTAAACCTAAACCTAACCCAAACCCTAATGCTAAATCTAACCCTAACCCTAACCCTAACCCTAACCCTAACCCAAAAACTTACCCTAACCCTAACCCTAACCCAAACCCTAACCCTAAATCTAACCCTAACCCTAACCCTAACCTAAACCCTAACCCTAACCCTAACCCTAACCCTAACCCAAACCCTAACCCTAAACCTAAACCTAACCCAAACCCTAATGCTTAACCTAACCCTAACCCTAACCCTAACCCTAAACCTAAACCAAACCCAACCCCTAACACTAACACTAACCCAAATCCTAACCCTATACCTAAACCAAACCGAAATCCTAACCTTAACCCTAACCGTAAACCTAACCCAAACCCAAACCCTAACCCTACACTAAAACCTAACCCGAACCCAAACCCCAACCCTAACACTAACCCTAACCCTAAATCTAACCCTAACCCAAACCCTAACCCTAACCCTAACTCTAACACTAACCCTAACCCAAACCAAACCCTAACCGTAACGATAACCCAAACACTAACCCTCACCCTAACCCAAACCCTAACTCTAACCCTCACCCTAACCCAAACCTTAATCCTAACCCTAACCCTAACCTTAACCCAAAACCTAACTCTAACCCTCACCCTAACCCAAACCCTAACCCTGACCCTAACTCAAACCCTAACCCTAACCCTAACCCAAACCCTAATACTAAACCTAAACCTAACCCTAACCCTAACCGTAACCCTAACCCTAACCCTAAGCCTAACCCAAACCCTACCCTTAAACCTAACCCTAAACCAAAATCTAACCCTAAACCTAACTCTAACCCAAACCTAATCCTTAACTGTAACCTTAATCCTAAGCCTAACCCTAACCCTAACCCAAGCCCTAAGCATAACCCTAAACCTAACCCTAAACCTAACCCTAACCTTAACCATAACCCTAACCCTAACCCTAACCCAGACCAAACCCTAACCCTAACCCTAACACCAACATTATCCCTAACGCAAACCAAACCCTAACCATAACCCTAACCCTAACCGTAACCCATAGCCAAACCCTAACACTAACCCTAACCCTAACCCACACCCTAACCCTAACCCTAACACTAACCCTAACCCTAACCAAACCAAACCCTAACCCTAACTTTTACACTAACCCTAACCTAAACGCTAACCCTAATCCTAACCCTAACCCTAACCCAAACCAAACCCTAACCCTAACCCTAACCTTAATCCTAACCCTAACCCTAACCCAAACCCTAACACTAACTCTAACACTAAGCCAAACCCAAAGACTAACCCTAAACTAAACCGTAACCCTATCCCAAAGCCTAAATCTAACCCTAAACCTAACCCTAAGCAAAACACGAACCCAAACCCTAACCCTAAACCAAACCCTAACCCAAACCCTAACAATAAAACTAACTCTACCCCTAACATTAACCAAACACCTAACCCTAACCCTAACCCTAACCCTAACTCAAACCAAACCCTAACACAAACCCAAATACTAACCCTCACCCGAACCCTAACCTTAACCCTAACCCAAAACCTAACCCTAACCCTCACCCAAACCCTAACACTAAAACTAACCCTAACCCTAAACCAAACCCAAACCCTAACCTTAACCCTAATCCAAACACTAAACCAAACCCTAACCCTAACCCAAACCCTAACCCTAAACCTAACCCTAACCCTAACCCTAACCCTAACAGAAACCCTAACCCTAAACCTAAACCTAACCCAAACCCTAATGCTAAACCTAACCCTAACCCTAACCCTAAACCAAAACCTAACTCTAACCCTAACCCTAACCCTAAACCAAACCCAAACCCTAACACTAACACTAACCCTAGCACTAAACCTAACCCTAATCCTAACCCTAACCGTAATCCTAACCCTAACCCTAACCCAAACGCTAACCTTAAACTTAACCCTAAACCAATCTCTAACCCTAAAACTAACTCTAACCCAAACCTATTCCTTAACCGTAACCTTTATCCTAACCCTAACCCTAAGGCTAACCCAAGCCCTAACCCTAACCTTAACCCTTACCCTCTCCCTAACACAAACCAAACCCTAACCCTAACCCTAACCATAAACCTAACCCAAACCCAAACCCTAACCCAAACCCTAACCCAAAAACTTACGCTAACCCTAACCCAAACCCTACCCTTAAACTTAACCCTAAACCAAACCCTAACCCTAAACCTAACTCTAACCCAAACCTAATCCTTAACCGTAACCTTAATCCTAACCCTAACCCTAAGGCTAAACCAAGCCATAACCCTAACCTTAACCCTAACCCTATCCCTAACAAAAACCAAACCCTAACCCTAACCCTAACCATAAACCTAACCCAAACCCAAACCCTAACCAAAACCCTAACCCAAAAACTTACCCTAACCCTAACCCTAACCCAAACCCTAACCCTAAACCTAACCCTAACCTTAACCCATCCAAAACCCTAACCCTAACCCTAACCCTAACCCAAACCCTAACCATAAACCTAAACCTAACCCAAACCCTAATGCGAAACCTAACCCTAAACCTAAACCTAACCCTAAACCAAACCCAAACCCTAACACTAACACTAACCCAAATCCTATCCCTATACCTAAACCAAATCAAAATCCTAACCCTAACCCTAACCGTAAACGTAACCCAAACCCAAACCCTAACCCTAAACTGAAACCTGACCCGAACCCAAACCCCAACCCTAACACTAACCCTAACCCTAAATCTAACCCTAACCCTAACCCTAACCCTAACCCTAAATCTAACCCTAACCCAAACCCTAACCCTAACCCAAACTCTAACACTAACCCTAACCCAAACCAAACCCTAACCGTAACGATAACCCAAACACTAACCCTCACCCTATCCCAAACCCTAACTCTAACCCTCACCCTAACCCAAACCCTAATACTAACCCTAACCCTAACCCTAACCCAAAACCTAACTCTAACCCTCACGCTAACCCAAACCCTAACCCTAACCCTAACTCAAACCCTAACCCTAACCCACACCCTAAACCTAACCCTAACACTAACACTAACCCTAACCAAACCAAACCCTAACCCTAACTTTTACCTAACCCTAACCTAAACGCTAACCCTAATCCTAACCCTAAACCTAACCCTAACCCAAACCAAACCCTAACCCTAACCCTAACCCTAATCCTAACCCTAACCCTAAAGCAAACTCTAACCCTAACTCTAACACTAACCCTAACCCTAACGCTAACCCTAATTAAAACCCTAACTCTAACCCTAAACATAACGCAAACCCGAAACCTAACCCTAACCCAAATACAAACCCTAACCCTAACCCTAACCCTAACACTAACCCAAACCAAACCCTAACCCAAACCCAAACACTAACCCTCACCCGAACCCTAACCTTAACCCTAACCCAAAACCTAACCCTAACCCTCACCCAAACCCTAACACTACAACAAACCCTAACCCTAAACCAAACCCAAACCCTAACCTTAACCCTAATCCAAACACTAACCCTAACCCTAACTCTAACCCTAATCCAAACCCTAACCCAAACCCAAACCCTAACCCAAACCCTAACACAAACCCTAACCCAAAAACTTACCCTAACCCTAACCCTAACCCTAAACCCAACCCAAAACCTAACACTAACACTAACCCTAACCCTAATCCTAACCCTAACCGTAACCCTAAACCTAACCCTAACCCAAACCCTACCCTTAAACTTAACCCTAAACCAAACCCTAACCCTAAACCTAACTCTAACCCAAACCTAATCCTTAACTGTAACCTTAATCCTAACCCTAACCCTAAGGCTAAACCAAGCCCTAAACCTAACCTTAACCCTAACCCTATCCCTAACACAAACCAAACCCTAACCCTAACCCTAACCATAAACCTAACCCAAACCCAAACCCTAACCAAAACCCTAACCCAAAAACTTACCCTAACCCTAACCCTAACCCAAACCCTAACCCTAAACCTAACCCAAACCCTAACCCTAACCCAAACCCTAACCCTAACCCTAACCCTAACCCAAACCCTAACCCTAAACCTAAACCTAACCCAAACCCTAATGCTAAACCTAACCCTAACCCTAACCCTAACCCTAAACCAAACCCAAACCCTAACACTAACACTAACCCAAATCCTATCCCTATACCTAAACCAAATCGAAATCCTAACCCTAACCCTAACCGTAAACGTAACCCAAACCCAAACCCTAACCCTAAACTGAAACCTGACCCGAACCCAAACCCCAACCCTAACACTAACCCTAACCCTAAATCTAACCCTAACCCTAACCCTAACCCTAACCCTAAATCTAACCCTAACCCAAACCCTAACCCTAACCCAAACTCTAACAGTAACCCTAACCCAAACAAAACCCTAACCGTAACGATAACCCAAACACTAACCCTCACCCTATCCCAAACCCTAACTCTAACCCTCACCCTAACCCAAACCCTAATCCTAACCCTAACCCTAACCCTAACCCAAAACCTAACTCTAACCCTCACGCTAACCCAAACCCTAACCCTAACCCTAACTCAAACCCTAACCCTAACCCACACCCTAACCCTAACCCTAACACTAACACTAACCCTAACCAAACCAAACCCTAACCCTAACTTTTACCCTAACCCTAACCTAAACGCTAACCCTAATCCTAACCCTAACCCTAACCCTAACCCTAACCCTAATCCTAAACCTAACCCTAAAGCAAACTCTAACCCTAACTCTAACACTAACCCTAACCCTAACCCTAACCCTAATTAAAACCCTAACTCGAACCCTAACCCTAACGCAAACCCGAAACCTAACCCTAACCCAAATACAAACCCTAACCCTAACCCTAACCCTAACACTAACCCAAACCAAACCCTAACCCAAACCCAAACACTAACCCTCACCCGAACCCTAACCTTAACCCTAACCCAAAACCTAACCCTAACCCTCACCCAAACCCTAACACTACAACAAACCCTAACCCTAAACCAAACCTAAACCCTAACCTTAACCCTAATCCAAACACTAATCCTAACCCTAACTCTAACCCTAATCCAAACCCTAACCCAAACCCAAACCCTAACCCAAACCCTAACCCAAAAACTTACCCTAACCCTAACCCTAACCCTAAACCAAACCCAAACCCTAACACTAACACTAACCATAACCCTAATCCTAACCCTAACCGTAACCCTAACCCTAACCCAAACCCTAACCTTAAACTTAACCCTAAACCAAACCCTAACCCTAAACCTAACTCTAACCCAAACCTAATCCTTAACCGTAACCTTAATCCTAACCCTAACCCTAAGGCTAACCCAAGCCCTAACCCTAACCTTAACCCTAACCCTATCCCTAACACAAACCAAACCCTAACCCTAACCCTAACCATAAACCTAACCCAAACACAAACCCTAACCCAAACCCTAACCCAAAAACTTACCCTAACCCTAACCCTAACCCAAACCCTAACCCTAAATCTAACCCTAACCCTAACCCTAACCCAAACCCTAACCCTAACCCTAACCCTAGCTCAAACCCTAACCCTAAACCTAAACCTAACCCAAACCCTAATGCTTAACCTAACCCTAACCCTAACCCTAACCCTAAACCAAACCCAAACCCTAACACTAACACTAACCCAAATCCTAACCCTATACCTAAACCAAACCGAAATCCTAACCCTAACCCTAACCGTAAACCTAACCCAAACCCAAACCCTAACCCTACACTGAAACCTAACCCGAACCCAAACCCCAACCCTAACACTAACCCTAACCCTAAATCTAACCCTAACCCAAAACCTAACCCTAACCCTAACTCTAACACTAACCCTAACCCAAACCAAACCCTAACCGTAATGATAACCCAAACACTAACCCTCACCCTAACCCAAACCCTAACTCTAACCCTCACCCTAACCCAAACCTTAATCCTAACCCTAACCCTAACCTTAACCCAAAACCTAACTCTAACCCTCTCCCTAACCCAAACCCTAACCCTGACCCTAACTCAAACCCTAACCCTAAACCTAACCCAAACCCTAATACTAAACCTAAACCTTACCCTAACCCTAACCGTAACCCTAACCCTAACCCTAAGCCTAACCCAAACCCTACCCTTAGACCTAACCCTAAACCAAAATCTAACCCTAAACCTAACTCTAACCCAAACCTAATCCTTAACCATAACCTTAATCCTAAGACTAACCCTAACCCTAACCCAAGCCCTAAGCATAACCCTAAACCTAACCCTAAACCTAACCCTAACCTTAACCATAACCCTAACCCTAACCCTAACCCTAACCCAGACCAAACCCTAACCCTAACCCTAACACTAACATTATCCCTAACCCAAACCAAACCATAACCATAACCCTAACCCTAACCGTAACCCATACCCAAACCCTAACACTAACTCTAACCCTAACCCTAACACTAACCCTAACCCTAACACTAACCCTAACCCTAACCAAACCAAACCCTAACCCTAACTTTTACCCTAACCCTAACCTAAACGCTAACCCTAATCCTAACCCTAACCCTAACCCTAACCCTAATCCAAAGCCTAACTCTAACCCTAACCCTAACCCAAGCCCGAAACATAACCCTAACCCAAATACAAATCCTAACCCTAACCCTAACCCTAACCCTAAAGCTAAACCTGACCCTAACCCTAACCCTAACCCTAACCCAAACCCTAACCCTAAACCTAAACCTAAGCCAAACGCTAATACTGAACCTAACCCTAACCCTAACCCAAAACCTAACTCTAACCCTAACCCTAACCCTAAACCAAACCCAAACCCTAACACTAACACTAACCCTAGGACTAAACCTAACCCTAATCCTAACCCTAACCGTAACCCTAACCCTAACCCTAACCCAAACCCTAAACTTAAACTTAACCCTAAACCAATCCCTAACCCTAAACCTAACTCTAACCCAAACCTATTAATTAACCGTAACCTTAATCCTAACCCTAACCCTAAGGCTAACCCAAGCCCTAACCCTAACCTTAACCCTAACCCTATCCCTAACACAAACCAAACCCTAACCCTAACCCTAACCATAAACCTAACCCAAACCCAAACCCTAACCCAAACCCTAACCCAAACCCTAACCCAAAAACTTGCCCTAACCCTAAACCTAACCCAAACCCTAACCTTAAACCTAACCCTAAACCAAACACTTACCCTAAACCTAACTCTAACCCAAACCTATTCCTTAACCATAACCTTAATCCTAACCCTAACCGTAACCCTAACCCAAGCCCTAACCCTAACCCTAAACCTAACCCTAAACCTAACCCAAACCCAAACCCTAACCCAAACCCTAACTCTAATCCTAATCCTAACCCTAACCCTAATCCAAACCAAACCCTAACCCTAAACCTAACCCTAACCCTAACCCTAACCCTAAATCAAACCCTAACCCTAACTCTAACACTAACCCAAACCCAAAGCCTAACCCTAAACTAAACCGTAACCCTAACCCAATCCCTAAATCTAACCCTAAACCTAACCCTAACCAAAACACGAACACAAACCTAACACTAAACCAAACCCTAACCCAAACCTTAACGCTAAACCTTACTCTGAACTTAACATAAACCAAAAACCTAACCCTGACCCTAAAACTAACCCAAACCCTAACCCTAAACCTAACCCAAACCATAACCCTAACCCAAACCCTAACCCTAAACCTAACCCTAACCCTAACCCTAACCCAAACCCTAACCCTAAACCTAACCCTAACCCAAAACCTAACCCTAAACCTAAACCTAACCCAAACCCTAATGCTAAATCTAACCCTAACCCTAACCCTAACCCTAACCCTAACCCAAAAACTTACCCTAACCCTAACCCTAACCCAAACCCTAACCCTAAATCTAACCCTAACCCTAACCCTAACCTAAACCCTAACCCTAACCCTAACCCTAACCCTAACCCAAACCCTAACCCTAAACCTAAACCTAACCCAAACCCTAATGCTTAACCTAACCCTAACCCTAACCCTAACCCTAAACCTAAACCAAACCCAACCCCTAACACTAACACTAACCCAAATCCTAACCCTATACCTAAACCAAACCGAAATCCTAACCTTAACCCTAACCGTAAACCTAACCCAAACCCAAACCCTAACCCTACACTAAAACCTAACCCGAACCCAAACCCCAACCCTAACACTAACCCTAACCCTAAATCTAACCCTAACCCAAACCCTAACCCTAACCCTAACTCTAACACTAACCCTAACCCAAACCAAACCCTAACCGTAACGATAACCCAAACACTAACCCTCACCCTAACCCAAACCCTAACTCTAACCCTCACCCTAACCCAAACCTTAATCCTAACCCTAACCCTAACCTTAACCCAAAACCTAACTCTAACCCTCACCCTAACCCAAACCCTAACCCTGACCCTAACTCAAACCCTAACCCTAACCCTAACCCAAACCCTAATACTAAACCTAAACCTAACCCTAACCCTAACCGTAACCCTAACCCTAACCCTAAGCCTAACCCAAACCCTACCCTTAAACCTAACCCTAAACCAAAATCTAACCCTAAACCTAACTCTAACCCAAACCTAATCCTTAACTGTAACCTTAATCCTAAGCCTAACCCTAACCCTAACCCAAGCCCTAAGCATAACCCTAAACCTAACCCTAAACCTAACCCTAACCTTAACCATAACCCTAACCCTAACCCTAACCCAGACCAAACCCTAACCCTAACCCTAACACTAACATTATCCCTAACCCAAACCAAACCCTAACCATAACCCTAACCCTAACCGTAACCCATAGCCAAACCCTAACACTAACCCTAACCCTAACCCACACCCTAACCCTAACCCTAACACTAACCCTAACCCTAACCAAACCAAACCCTAACCCTAACTTTTACACTAACCCTAACCTAAACGCTAACCCTAATCCTAACCCTAACCCTAACCCAAACCAAACCCTAACCCTAACCCTAACCTTAATCCTAACCCTAACCCTAACCCAAACCCTAACACTAACTCTAACACTAAGCCAAACCCAAAGACTAACCCTAAACTAAACCGTAACCCTATCCCAAAGCCTAAATCTAACCCTAAACCTAACCCTAAGCAAAACACGAACCCAAACCCTAACCCTAAACCAAACCCTAACCCAAACCCTAACAATAAAACTAACTCTACCCCTAACATTAACCAAACACCTAACCCTAACCCTAACCCTAACCCTAACTCAAACCAAACCCTAACACAAACCCAAATACTAACCCTCACCCGAACCCTAACCTTAACCCTAACCCAAAACCTAACCCTAACCCTCACCCAAACCCTAACACTAAAACTAACCCTAACCCTAAACCAAACCCAAACCCTAACCTTAACCCTAATCCAAACACTAAACCAAACCCTAACCCTAACCCAAACCCTAACCCTAAACCTAACCCTAACCCTAACCCTAACCCTAACAGAAACCCTAACCCTAAACCTAAACCTAACCCAAACCCTAATGCTAAACCTAACCCTAACCCTAACCCTAAACCAAAACCTAACTCTAACCCTAACCCTAACCCTAAACCAAACCCAAACCCTAACACTAACACTAACCCTAGCACTAAACCTAACCCTAATCCTAACCCTAACCGTAATCCTAACCCTAACCCTAACCCAAACGCTAACCTTAAACTTAACCCTAAACCAATCTCTAACCCTAAAACTAACTCTAACCCAAACCTATTCCTTAACCGTAACCTTAATCCTAACCCTAACCCTAAGGCTAACCCAAGCCCTAACCCTAACCTTAACCCTTACCCTATCCCTAACACAAACCAAACCCTAACCCTAACCCTAACCATAAACCTAACCCAAACCCAAACCCTAACCCAAACCCTAACCCAAAAACTTACGCTAACCCTAACCCAAACCCTACCCTTAAACTTAACCCTAAACCAAACCCTAACCCTAAACCTAACTCTAACCCAAACCTAATCCTTAACCGTAACCTTAATCCTAACCCTAACCCTAAGGCTAAACCAAGCCATAACCCTAACCTTAACCCTAACCCTATCCCTAACAAAAACCAAACCCTAACCCTAACCCTAACCATAAACCTAACCCAAACCCAAACCCTAACCAAAACCCTAACCCAAAAACTTACCCTAACCCTAACCCTAACCCAAACCCTAACCCTAAACCTAACCCTAACCTTAACCCATCCAAAACCCTAACCCTAACCCTAACCCTAACCCAAACCCTAACCATAAACCTAAACCTAACCCAAACCCTAATGCGAAACCTAACCCTAAACCTAAACCTAACCCTAAACCAAACCCAAACCCTAACACTAACACTAACCCAAATCCTATCCCTATACCTAAACCAAATCAAAATCCTAACCCTAACCCTAACCGTAAACGTAACCCAAACCCAAACCCTAACCCTAAACTGAAACCTGACCCGAACCCAAACCCCAACCCTAACACTAACCCTAACCCTAAATCTAACCCTAACCCTAACCCTAACCCTAACCCTAAATCTAACCCTAACCCAAACCCTAACCCTAACCCAAACTCTAACACTAACCCTAACCCAAACCAAACCCTAACCGTAACGATAACCCAAACACTAACCCTCACCCTATCCCAAACCCTAACTCTAACCCTCACCCTAACCCAAACCCTAATACTAACCCTAACCCTAACCCTAACCCAAAACCTAACTCTAACCCTCACGCTAACCCAAACCCTAACCCTAACCCTAACTCAAACCCTAACCCTAACCCACACCCTAAACCTAACCCTAACACTAACACTAACCCTAACCAAACCAAACCCTAACCCTAACTTTTACCTAACCCTAACCTAAACGCTAACCCTAATCCTAACCCTAAACCTAACCCTAACCCAAACCAAACCCTAACCCTAACCCTAACCCTAATCCTAACCCTAACCCTAAAGCAAACTCTAACCCTAACTCTAACACTAACCCTAACCCTAACGCTAACCCTAATTAAAACCCTAACTCTAACCCTAAACATAACGCAAACCCGAAACCTAACCCTAACCCAAATACAAACCCTAACCCTAACCCTAACCCTAACACTAACCCAAACCAAACCCTAACCCAAACCCAAACACTAACCCTCACCCGAACCCTAACCTTAACCCTAACCCAAAACCTAACCCTAACCCTCACCCAAACCCTAACACTACAACAAACCCTAACCCTAAACCAAACCCAAACCCTAACCTTAACCCTAATCCAAACACTAACCCTAACCCTAACTCTAACCCTAATCCAAACCCTAACCCAAACCCAAACCCTAACCCAAACCCTAACACAAACCCTAACCCAAAAACTTACCCTAACCCTAACCCTAACCCTAAACCCAACCCAAAACCTAACACTAACACTAACCCTAACCCTAATCCTAACCCTAACCGTAACCCTAAACCTAACCCTAACCCAAACCCTACCCTTAAACTTAACCCTAAACCAAACCCTAACCCTAAACCTAACTCTAACCCAAACCTAATCCTTAACTGTAACCTTAATCCTAACCCTAACCCTAAGGCTAAACCAAGCCCTAAACCTAACCTTAACCCTAACCCTATCCCTAACACAAACCAAACCCTAACCCTAACCCTAACCATAAACCTAACCCAAACCCAAACCCTAACCAAAACCCTAACCCAAAAACTTACCCTAACCCTAACCCTAACCCAAACCCTAACCCTAAACCTAACCCAAACCCTAACCCTAACCCAAACCCTAACCCTAACCCTAACCCTAACCCAAACCCTAACCCTAAACCTAAACCTAACCCAAACCCTAATGCTAAACCTAACCCTAACCCTAACCCTAACCCTAAACCAAACCCAAACCCTAACACTAACACTAACCCAAATCCTATCCCTATACCTAAACCAAATCGAAATCCTAACCCTAACCCTAACCGTAAACGTAACCCAAACCCAAACCCTAACCCTAAACTGAAACCTGACCCGAACCCAAACCCCAACCCTAACACTAACCCTAACCCTAAATCTAACCCTAACCCTAACCCTAACCCTAACCCTAAATCTAACCCTAACCCAAACCCTAACCCTAACCCAAACTCTAACAGTAACCCTAACCCAAACAAAACCCTAACCGTAACGATAACCCAAACACTAACCCTCACCCTATCCCAAACCCTAACTCTAACCCTCACCCTAACCCAAACCCTAATCCTAACCCTAACCCTAACCCTAACCCAAAACCTAACTCTAACCCTCACGCTAACCCAAACCCTAACCCTAACCCTAACTCAAACCCTAACCCTAACCCACACCCTAACCCTAACCCTAACACTAACACTAACCCTAACCAAACCAAACCCTAACCCTAACTTTTACCCTAACCCTAACCTAAACGCTAACCCTAATCCTAACCCTAACCCTAACCCTAACCCTAACCCTAATCCTAAACCTAACCCTAAAGCAAACTCTAACCCTAACTCTAACACTAACCCTAACCCTAACCCTAACCCTAATTAAAACCCTAACTCGAACCCTAACCCTAACGCAAACCCGAAACCTAACCCTAACCCAAATACAAACCCTAACCCTAACCCTAACCCTAACACTAACCCAAACCAAACCCTAACCCAAACCCAAACACTAACCCTCACCCGAACCCTAACCTTAACCCTAACCCAAAACCTAACCCTAACCCTCACCCAAACCCTAACACTACAACAAACCCTAACCCTAAACCAAACCTAAACCCTAACCTTAACCCTAATCCAAACACTAATCCTAACCCTAACTCTAACCCTAATCCAAACCCTAACCCAAACCCAAACCCTAACCCAAACCCTAACCCAAAAACTTACCCTAACCCTAACCCTAACCCTAAACCAAACCCAAACCCTAACACTAACACTAACCATAACCCTAATCCTAACCCTAACCGTAACCCTAACCCTAACCCAAACCCTAACCTTAAACTTAACCCTAAACCAAACCCTAACCCTAAACCTAACTCTAACCCAAACCTAATGCTTAACCGTAACCTTAATCCTAACCCTAACCCTAAGGCTAACCCAAGCCCTAACCCTAACCTTAACCCTAACCCTATCCCTAACACAAACCAAACCCTAACCCTAACCCTAACCATAAACCTAACCCAAACACAAACCCTAACCCAAACCCTAACCCAAAAACTTACCCTAACCCTAACCCTAACCCAAACCCTAACCCTAAATCTAACCCTAACCCTAACCCTAACCCAAACCCTAACCCTAACCCTAACCCTAGCTCAAACCCTAACCCTAAACCTAAACCTAACCCAAACCCTAATGCTTAACCTAACCCTAACCCTAACCCTAACCCTAAACCAAACCCAAACCCTAACACTAACACTAACCCAAATCCTAACCCTATACCTAAACCAAACAGAAATCCTAACCCTAACCCTAACCGTAAACCTAACCCAAACCCAAACCCTAACCCTACACTGAAACCTAACCCGAACCCAAACCCCAACCCTAACACTAACCCTAACCCTAAATCTAACCCTAACCCAAACCTTAACCCTAACCCTAACTCTAACACTAACCCTAACCCAAACCAAACCCTAACCGTAATGATAACCCAAACACTAACCCTCACCCTAACCCAAAGCCTAACTCTAACCCTCACCCTAACCCAAACCTTAATCCTAACCCTAACCCTAACCTTAACCCAAAACCTAACTCTAACCCTCTCCCTAACCCAAACCCTAACCCTGACCCTAATTCAGACCCTAACCCTAAACCTAACCCAAACCCTAATACTAAACCTAAACCTAACCCTAACCCTAACCGTAACCCTAACCCTAACCCTAAGCCTAACCCAAACCCTACCCTTAGACCTAACCCTAAACCAAAATCTAACCCTAAACCTAACTCTAACCCAAACCTAATCCTTAATCCTAAGCCTAACCCTAACCCTAACCCAAGCCCTAAGCATAACCCTAAACCTAACCTTAACCTAACCCTAACCTTAACCATAACCCTAACCCTAACCGTAAACCAGACCAAACCCTAACCCTAACCCTAACACTAACATTATCCCTAACCCAAACCAAACCCTAACCATAACCCTAACCCTAACCGTAACCCATACCCAAACCCTAACACTAACCCTAACCCTAACCCACACCCTAACCCTAACCCTAACACTAACCCTAACCCTAACCAAACCAAACTCTAACCCTAACTTTTACCCTAACCCTAACCTAAACGCTAACCCTAATCCTAACCCTAACCCTAACCCAAACCAAACCCTAACCCTAACCCTAACATTAATCCTAACCCTAACCCTAAACCAAACCCTAACACTAACTCTAACACTAAGCCAAACTCAAAGACTAACCCTAAACTAAACCGTAACCCTATCCCAAAGCCTAAATCTAACCCTAAACCTAACCCTAAGCAAAACACGAACCCAAACCCTAACCCTAAACCAAACCCTAACCCAAACCCTAACAATAAAACTAACTCTACCCCTAACATAAAACAAACACCTAACCCTAACCCTAACCCTAACCCTAACCCTAATCCAAACCCTAACTCTAACCCTAACCCTAACCCAAACCCGAAACCTAACCCTAACCCAATTACAAATTCTA